>JAOTOL010001609.1:1857500-2017500 GCA_034440575.1 Imbricaverruca yamaguchii | reverse complement strand
CACCATTTAATCCATCTGCAGCTTTGAATACGACCATTGTACGTTTTTGCATTTACTACATTCCTACGCGTAAATTAAAGGCCAGACGAAGCTAAAGTGTTGACATTGCTTTGGAAGCTTCTTAAGTTGTGGCCAAAGCATCATTTTCTTGCACGCATGATACAATGAACGACAGATTCAGTTCTGACACCTAACTTAACCCGAAAGTGACTAACTGTCCGAACACGTCATGTCAGGTAAGGTTCGTCGTCACCTCAGGCATTTGCATCGAATGGCTTCGTGCGGATTAAATGGCCAGTGCGAGCAGATTATGTGGGCTGTTGATCATCCTGACACTCTCGACGTTGCCCCCTTGGGAGCAATAAGCGAGATCAGCTGCGGATAATTCGCGATTTCGGAAAACAAGCCTGACATGTCCTCTCTTATGACATGGTAATTAAATGAACTGACGGCATAGCATCAATTGTTGGCGCTATTAGGTCAGAACACGAAGCCCACTAGCTGTGCAAAGCAACTGCGTGCCAGCACGCCCCTTTTTATGGCCGCGAATATCCTGAGTGGGTGGAGCGATGCATCAGTCTCTATACGAGCGAGAGATAATGCTAACGGTGTACCTCGGTTGGGCCTACAGAGGAAGATACAACTGAAGCCACAGCTAAGTTCCTCCGGTAGATTAGCTTGAATTAAGAACCTATATCTTACCCGACCTGACCACATCCCCTTACCGCATATCGATCACAAGTCATGTGGCCGAAACAAATTCCGCCTTCCTGCATCCGGCCGGCTGGCAATCCAGCAAAACATCGGGGGCCGCTCGTGCGGTGGGTGGCGCCACCACCAGCTCACCGACAATGGCCATGGAGGCGGCCGCGTGCACGGTGGCGAAGTCGGGCGCCTCCTGCGACACCTCGCACCTGTACCGGCCGGTGCTGCTCAGGCTCAGACGTCTCAGGGTGACCCGCGTCTCGTCAGAGGCGGACACCTGTCACATAGTGAGGTCAGAGGCGGACACCTGTTGCATAGTGACGTCAGAGGCGGACACCTGTCACACAGCGACGTCAGAGGTGGACACCTGTCACACAGCGACGTCAGAGGCGGACATCTGTCACACAGCGACGTCAGATACGGACACCTGTCACACAGTGACGTCAGAGGTGGACACCTGTCACACAGTGACGTCAGAGGCGGACACCTGTCACACAGTGACGTCAGAGGCGGACACCTGTCGATAGTGACGTCAGAGGTGGATACCTGTCACAGCGACGTCAGAGGCAGACACCTGTCACACAGTGACGTCAGAGGTGGACACGTGTCACACAGGGACGTCACACACTTAAATACGTCAGAGGCGGACACCTCGCGCCTGTACCGGCCCGTGCTGCTGAGGCTCAGACGTCTCAGGGTGACCCGCGTCTCGTCAAAGACGGACACCTGTCACATAGTGACGTCAGAGGTGGACACCTGTCACACAGCGACGTCAGAGGTGGACACCTGTCACACAGCGACGTCAGAGGTGGACACCTGTCACACAGCGACGTCAGAGGCGGACACCTGTCACACAACGACGTCAGAGGTGGACACCTGTCACACAGCGACGTCAGAGGTGGACACCTGTCACACAGCGACGTCAGAGGTGGACACCTGTCACACAGCGACGTCAGAGGTGGACACCTGTCACACAGCGACGTCAGAGGCGGACACCTGTCACACAGCGACGTCAGAGGTGGACACCTGTCACACAGCGACGTCAGAGGTGGACACCTGTCACACAGCGACGTCAGAGGTGGACACCTGTCACACAGCGACGTCAGAGGTGGACACCTGTCACACAGCGACGTCAGAGGCGGACACCTGTCACACAGAGACGTCAGAGGTGGACACCTGTCACACAGAGACGTCAGAGGTGGACACCTGTCACACAGCGACGTCAGAGGTGGACACCTGTCACACAGAGATGTCAGAGGTGGACACCTGTCACACAGCGACGTCAGAGGCGGACACCTGTCACACAGAGACGTCAGAGGTGGACACCTGTCACACAGAGACGTCAGAGGCGGACACCTGTCACACAGCGACGTCAGAGGCGGGCACCTGTCACACAGTGACGTCAGAGGTGGACACCTGTCGATAGTGACGTCAGAGGCGGACACCTGTCACACAGTGACGTCAGAGGCGGACATCTGTCACATGGTGACGTCAGAGGCGGACATCTGTCACACAGCGACGTCAGAGGCGAACATCTGCCACACAGTAACGTCAGAGGTGGACACCTGTCACATAGTGGTACATCTGGTTGTAACTATATGCATTGTGACAAGATCAACAGCGAACATAAATCACGGCGTTGCGTTACGGGTACGTTATGCAGGGCACGCCCCGTGACAGGAAGCTAACAACATGGTGGATTCTTCTTATGTAGATGCATGCTCATTATGTTGTTCTCCCGGTATTAATGTATGCTGAGTGTGGTGTTCCCCCCGGTGTGACGAGGCATGCGGAGCCTCATGCTCCCTCCGAGACTATTGACTGGATATATTCAGTGCGGGCTTCCTCCGTGACGGGAAATATTTTTGAGTCCGGGTTTTCTCCTTGACGGATACAATTAGTTAAGTTTCCTCCGTGATGGGATATACTGAGTCCGGGTTTCCTCCGTGAAGGGGCATATTGAATACAGGGTTC
This sequence comes from Imbricaverruca yamaguchii, assembly GCA_034440575.1. Taxonomy (NCBI): domain Eukaryota; kingdom Metazoa; phylum Arthropoda; class Thecostraca; family Neoverrucidae; genus Imbricaverruca; species Imbricaverruca yamaguchii. The sequence continues at coordinate 2,014,821 of JAOTOL010001609.1, read as the reverse complement.
GTCCGTGACGGGACCTATTCAGTACCGGTTCCTCCATGACGTGACATTCTGAGGGTTGGTTTCCTCGTAACTGGACATATTGAGTGCGGATTTCCTCTGTGATGGGGCATATTGAGTGCGGGATTCTCCCCTGGTGGGACATTTTGAGTGCAGGTTTTCTTCGTGACGGGACACATTCAGTACAGGTTTCCTCCAAATCCGTGGCGAGATACACTCAGAGTGGGTTTTCCCCGTGACGGGACATACTCGGTACGGGCTTCCTCCATGACGGGACATAATCAGCACGGATTTCTTCCGTCACGAGACATACGTCACGGGACATACTCAGTACGGATTTCCTTTGTGAGGGGAGATTTTCAGTTCGGGTTTCCTCCATCACGGGACATACTCAGTACGGGTTTTCTCCGTGGCAGGACACACTCAGTACGGGTTTCCTCCGTGACGGATCACACTCAGTACGGGCTTCCTCCGTGACGGATCACACTCAGTACGGGTTTGCTCCGTGACGGATCACACTCAGTACGGGTTTCCTCCGTGACGGATCACACTCAGTACGGGTTTCCTCCGTGACGGATCACACTCAGTACGGGTTTGCTCCGTGACGGATCACACTCAGTACGGGTTTGCTCCGTGACGGATCACACTCAGTACGGGTTTGCTCCGTGACGGATCACACTCAGTACGGGTTTGCTCCGTGAGGGATCACACTCAGTAAGGGTTTGCTCCGTGACGGATCACACTCAGTACGGGTTTGCTCCGTGACGGATCACACTCAGTACGGGTTTGCTCCGTGACGGATCACACTCAGTACGGGTTTCCTCCGTGACGGATCACACTCAGTACGGGTTTCCTCCGTGACGGATCACACTCAGTACGGGTTTGCTCCGTGACGGATCACACTCAGTACGGGTTTGCTCCGTGACGGATCACACTCAGTACGGGTTTGCTCCGTGACGGATCACACTCAGTACGGGTTTGCTCCGTGACGGATCACACTCAGTACGGGTTTGCTCCGTGACGGATCACACTCAGTACGGGTTTGCTCCGTGACGGATCACACTCAGTACGGGTTTGCTCCGTGACGGATCACACTCAGTACGGGTTTCCCCCATGGCGAAACTCACCTCTGTGCAGTCGTTGGGTCACTTTGAGATCGTAAACACCGCGAGGCATATCCAGTGACAAGAAATCGATCCCTTCACGCATTCTGGCGGCGCGTAACCGCCTGCGGCCGAGCGGGGTCGTGACATATTTACATCCGGCGCAGAATTAGCGCCAGCCGTGTGCCGACCACGGACTTGCACCCGTTTATGACCCTCTAAACAAGTCACACGATACCATGCAAAATGCTATACGATTTTAGGAGGAAGAGGAAAGGCACAAATCACTCGCAAAACGGCGTCCATACAGTGGCTTAACGTCCGATTAGCAACAGCGTGCTCGTGACAAAGTCCCATTCATGTCATGTTGTTACGTCCGGCACAGGCGCACCGGCCCGTCACGCTGCTCGGTTCGGTCGGGGTCTGTCCGTACACCGAGGTGTGTACATGCTTACAAGGAGCGGCATGTTGAAGCGGCAACGGACAGCCGGCTTACGAACACTGCGAGCCAACGGTAGGCAGGGCTGCTGACGTTCGTTGACGTTTGGCTGACTTTGTGCTGAAAACATGAATATAAGAGAGGATAAAAAACCACTAAAGTTTGACCATCAGAAAGTTTCTACAGGGTATTTAACATTCCATATCATAGCATATATGTATATTACCGATATATACATGTAATCATTACAAACTCACTTCAGCAGTGCAGCCACGCTCACTTCAGCGGTGCAACAACCATCGCTTCAGCAGTGCAATACCACACTCACTTCAGCAATGCAACCTCACCCACTTCAGCAGTGCAACCATCCTCATTTCAGCAGTGCACCCACAATTCACTCCAGCGTTCTAGTCGGGGTAGTTACACGCTAATCGACCAATTTTGAATGCTTTCACCTCCAAAAGCCAAACAAAAAAACCACTCACAAGATCAATAGGACAGGGTCGGTCACCGCTGTCTGCAATAGGAGAGCCAAATGCTGCCAAATACTGCGAAATGCTGCCAAAATGAGTAACCGGTCGTGGCTCCACGGTCCAAGGCCATTTATGCATGTCATGACCACAATCAATTCCTAGCGGCAAACGGTACCTCCAACTGACATTTTCATTTGCCTTGAATCTGTGTTGGTTCGTGAATCTCAGAGTCGACTGTTCTGTTATTGTATTGCATGGGTAGGTTCGCATGTGTGCTGTATGCAGGACGGAGATTCAGGCAGGCATTCATGCTGTTTTGCGCTGCTTTATTAACAGTTGCCTAATTCATAACCGTAGCTTTATGTTGTGGTTAAGGTGGGTACTTAAAAGTTGCATGCACACATTGCTACAATGCTGCAGTCAAGGTAAGTGCATAGCGGTTGCATGCACACACTGTTGCAGTGCTGCACTTAAGGTAGGTATCTAAGGCCGCATACACACACTTCTACGGCTTGGAACTGGGGTATGGGAGGCCACCAAGATGTGTGTGGGAGTTACATCTTTGAATACCTTGTATGCGATGCGATAGGATTCAAACCAAGATCCAGCACAAGGGTAAACACATACACACACACACACACACACACACACACACACACACACACACACACACACACACACACACGTACACACACACACATACACACACGTACACACGTACACACGCACACCCACATATATATAGCGAGGGGTGTGGGAATTGCGATCACGGATACCCGAAGCTTGCAGTGATATATCTTTTAGGACAACCGGTTTTCGCCCCGTCTTTGGGCGTTATCGGTTCGTTATATGTCACCATCTGTTTATGAAACAACAACAAACAAACAAAACATATTTTTGACCATGCACTTCAAGTAGCCGCTATCGTAAGTATATGCCCGGCAGTCCCTGGCAGAAGCACGCATGGGGTATGGGAGGGGACGAGTAGTCTAGGGGTAAGTTGCCCGTCTCACAATCGAAAGATTGTGGATTCGAGTCTCACCTGTCGCTACTCTTCGCCCGCAACCAACCGGCGTGATAGATTGGTGACATTACATGACTCAACGGTCGAGGTGTCGTAAAACCAATAACCACCGAATAAGGCATAGGAAGCTTGCAAACGTAGGTGTGACGGAACCGCTTTTTAAGTTGACTATTCCAATGAAATGTTCATAAGGCATGCAGTCCCGGGTCTCTACTGGTCCCACAGGCTGCCGTCGCCTTTGGCAGCCAGCTCTTCTAGATACGTTTGTCCCTGTCTCAACGACCTTCTCCGCTCCGGTGCTTTGGATATGCTACGGGAGAGGGGTGGGATGAGAGGTTCGAACGTGAAGGTGCCGTCCAACTGGAGGCTAGTTGGGCTTGATTTATCAGGTCAGTCGCTCGTATTTGTAGGTGGGGTGTGCGTTGTCTCGTCGCCCAGCTGGTATGTACTCTGAGAGGCGAGCGTCTCGCGCAGAGGTGTATTGCTGGCGGAGTCCACGAGCAGATTGATACTCCTCTCAGGGTTAAGCATGCAAAGCCGGAAGCATGCAAACACGGAAGTGTAGCAGCCGATCGCAATTGGTGACAGGCCTAGTATTTATCGGATAGCAGCCAATCATGTGCCAAGGTCGGGTCTGGTCACCGGGCGGCGGCTAGCGCCCGCGGCGGTTAGCGCCCGCGGCAGTTAGCGCCCGCGGCGGTTAGCGCCCGTGGCGGTTAGCGCCCGCGGCGGTTAGCGCCCGCGGCGGTGGACCACGCGCCGGCCACAAGTCGGCGGATAGGCTGTGCCGCCAGGCAGGCCGCGCGCGCTCCCAGCACGACTTCCGGCCGGCTCCGCGATTGTCCGGGGAAAACGGGTCGGATGTACAGTAGGGTGTGTCACGAAGGACCTTTTTTTGGAAATTGCTCTTTGCTTAGTGAAATTATCGTGCAGATCACCTTAACAAAACCTGTGGTCGAAACCAAATCGAAATCAAGCAATAAACAAAATATGCGACAGGCCGATAAAGAAACAAATTTGCCGGGCGCCCGGCGTTGAAGTCTCCAGTGATGGCGCTCCGTTGCGATTGTCATCTAACACCATGCGTCCGGCCACCGTCGGAGCGCCGCCGCGGCGCTGTGACGAAAAAGGCCGCATTCGGTGCGGCGGATGACTGATGAATTGATTCTGGTGATGAAGCTCATTAATAAAACTCAATGAAAGTGTTTAGTGGGGTAAAAGGCTTTTGATAAGCACCAGTCGCTTAATAAGTTGCCTGGATATCTGACGCATGAAAGAAAGGTTCACTTCACGTCGCTTGTTCGTTCCATTTTCAATCAGTAGATCTATGGGCGTATAATGCTAATATTTTCACTTTTGAAAGCTGGAACATCTTCAAAATTCCTCGTCCGTTTACATCGAAGACCAATTAAATCATTCTGAGACACTTGATATCTTATTGTTATGACAAATAGACCAGGCGAAATCGGCATCATGCTCCGTTCCACTACAACCGAAGGAGACGGGCATACAGCGACGTCACCTATTGTACGAGCGGCCACATTTTTTGTACGAACTATCATTTTATAACTGTACTACTTGTCTACATGCTCGACAGAAAACCCGACATGAAATCCTTTTTGCTGCTGAGCACTGGCATTGCTGACCTGTGTTTCAACTTCGCCACAATGTAACCGTGGCGGGCCTCTTCACCAATTACCTTCAAAGACGCCTCGGTCACCACTTTCGCCATCCGTTCCACCGTCTGACTGTGCACGGGGTATGACGGTACTTCGAGATGACTCGCGATGATGTCTAGTAAGTCATCATCGGACAGTTGTTGCGTCAAGGGCGGCTCGGTTATCGCCTCATTACACCAATCAATCAGCTCAATGATGCTGTTTGCCCCCATATTCACTTTTGGAAGCTTGAACTTCCGCACTTCGTCAGTATCACTATCGACTTGAGTTCTGCGACACTGCTGGATTTGAGTAACCGCCCTTTCCCGTGTGGCTTGATCTTGGCCCGCTGCCATTGCTAGCAGTACTGCCTCAGGGTGACACCAGTAGCTGTTGCGCTGTATTACCGGCTGCACCATGGCCGCTATCTCAGGTCGCAAACCTTTGAGAAGTTGCACGCTGTGCAGCGCATTGCCAGGACCGTCAGAACATTTCCAGTTCTTCTTGATGCAGAACCACATGGGAGTATAGTGGCACACGATGAACTCCGCTAGCATTCTCAGACTGTCTGATGGCTGTTCGGTTGATATGTAGAGCCGGAGAATTCGCGCCGCCAGAGTCAGCCACCAGCCAACTCATATGCCACGGCGTCCAGGTCCTGAAAAATTGCCTCCGCTTTCCCAGTCTCTGGGGTAAAATGTCCTAAATATGCACTGTCTGGCTCGGATACAACCACAATGTGCTCTTCCGTCTTCTTTGAACTGGCTGTCATAAGCGTGTCGTCTTTTCTACCGTCGAAGTAGAGACCAGATACACGACCTGCATGATCCTCATGGCTCTGGGCTACTACCTCTCTTCTAATCCGATCCCTTGCTCGCCATACTTTTTTGCTATCCACTATGCAGTCCATATCGTCAGAAGTGATCCGACCAATGTCCACTTGGAAACCGTTTATGATCGCAGCACACGCACGATTAGACACTCCGTACCGATCTGCTGTTAGAGCCGTATTTAGCAGTTCGTCTGTGTTACTGTTCACCATATACAGCTGTGACTACAGCTGTGAGCGATGATGAATCTGTGGCGGAATCTTGGTCTGAATTAGAATCTAGCTGGGCCATTCCAGAAAGTCCCGGTTGTGGTGATGTGACTCTCTCGGCGGTCAGACGCCTCCTTTCGTCCATGGCGCGTCGACGAGTGGTTTCACGGATATCTGCGGTGCCGATTTGCATTTGGCGAGGTCCTCTCTGGTCTTGGACAAAGGGAAACTCCATTCGTGGCACTTTGTCGGCCATCGCACATTTGCAGCTATCGATATCAGCACATTTGCAGCGGGCTATATCAAACAATTTTCCAAACCACTCATCACCGGACGGACGTACACCTGGTGATGCCGACTTCTTTCCAGCAGTTTTCATGTATCGCAAGTAGCGATCGCGGCATTCTCGAACCATATGTTCGACTCGGGCCCTCCCAACAATTGGTATTCCTTCGCAGCACCACATTTTCATCACACTTTCCGCGACAAACTTTATATGGGGTGCTAGCCTCTCTTTCAACCTTTTGTTCGCAACGCATGAGTCTCTATTCACTTTACTGAAGTAATTCAGAACGTCAATTATCGTGGGCAGTCGGTTTGTTTTTAGTTCAGAAGGAACTAAAAGCCCTTTTTTAGTATAAATTGCGTTTTAACCAAAAACGCAATTTATTCGAATGATGATTCATACCACTGTGAAAGGTGGAGCACAGACAAAGGAAAGTGGAGCGATCAGTCCTTCAGTGAAGTTTTATCTTTACAATCAGATATATCCCAGCTCACCTGATCTGTTTTTGAATTACCAGAATCCATTCATAAGTCATCCAGAGCACCGACTGCCGCCTTTTTCGTCACAGCGCCGCGGCGGCTCTCCGACGGCGGCCGACGCGTGGTGTTAGATGCCAATCGCAACGGAGCGCCATCACTGGAGACTTCAACGCCGGGCGCCCGGCAATTTGTTTCTTTATCGGCCTGTCGCATATTTTGTTTATTGTTTGATTTCGATTTGGTTTCGACCACAGGGTTTTTTAAAGTGATCTGCACGATAATTTCACTAAGCATAAGAAAAACCGTTCAGGCGACACACCCTAATGTACAGTCGGGCCGGAGAGAGATGCGACAGTCAGAGGTCAGAGGGATGTGGCGGTCAGAGGTTAGAGGGATGTGGCGGTCAGAGATCAGAGGGGTGTGGCAGTCAGAGGTCAGAGGGATGCGACAGTCAGATGCCAGAGGATGGGAAGTCAGAGGTCAGAGGGATGTGACAGTCAGAGGTCAGAGGGATGTGGCGGTCAGAGGTTAGAGGGATGCGACAGTCAGATGCCAGAGGGATGGGAAGTCAGAGGTCAGAGGGATGTGACAGTCGAACTTCAAATGAATGTAGCGTAGAAAGAGCACATTGTGGTGGTGGCAAGAGCAGGAAGTTGGGAAATTGTGTAATGGTGTAATACTCGAATTGTCCAACATCGTGTGATGAACACATTCACACTTGATTTGGTGGACACTTTGGAAGAGTCGTTTGTTCATCAAAATCTTCCTCAGAGGCGGAATCCGGACGTTAGCATGAACGTTGTTCTCACTATCTTGACAGGATAGTGACAGGAAGATATTGTGCGCATGCGCGGGTGCTACGTGGTTGGCTGGCAGACGCTCCTGCCTTTTTTGACCTGACGTGTGGAATTATGCATTTTTGCTCTGTCTCTTAAAGGTGTTTCCCACATTCTTCAAATCAGCTTTAATAAGAAGCCGTTCCAGCTTCTCTAGCTGCTGTGCGCTCCCAACAACCCCTTAGTGTCGGTGCTGCGTTTGGAGGGTGCAACCGTGCCAACGTGGCCGGCGAAGCCCGCCAGTACACTTCGGCTCGTATAGTGTGGCCAGGCTCTGTGCGCGGGGCGCTCGGCGGCCCGGTGGCCGGGTGGTCAGGACGTGTGACCTCGTGTCGCTGGGTCAAGGGCGACCGACGGGCCCGGGTTCAAGGACCGCCGTGCGGGCGCTTTTTCGTGTCGCTGCTCCTATTGCTGTTGGTCTCTACATGTGGTGGCCGTTGCCCAGACCTGGAAAGTGATGGATCGGAGTGGATATTGAGAAGACACTCAGGGGCATTTACCGTCAAAAGCCGAAGCTTTACAGTGTTGGCTCCACGCCGTCTGTGGGCTCCACCAGTACCAAGATCCCCATCACCTGTCGGAAGAGCTACAAAATATTTCCGCAGCCGAATGCAACACGACACGAAATCATGCTCCACTTGGAATCTGGCACGCCTCATCATATCAGGAGATGTCGAGCTAAACCCGGGTCCAGGCCTCGACCGATCGACGACATCTGTTGGTCCCGACCAGCGGAGTCACCCAAGAAGTGCAGGGTCCGGAATAACTGCGATCATGCAGAACTGCCGCAGCATCCGTGGAAAGCTGGGACAGCTTCGGGCGGCCGCGGCAGAGTACGACCGGTATGACATTATAGCGTTCACTGAGACGTGGCTGGACGACTCTGTGTTGAATTCTGAACTACAGGCTTTCTTGCCCAAACACACCTGGTTCCGCAGAGACCGATCGGATGGGCGTGTTGGTGGGGGTGTGGCATGTGCGGTCCGTGCCGCCCTGTTACCGACCCGACGTCTGCTGGCGATGCCGGACACTGAGTTGTTGGTGGTGGACCTCGGCAATCCGACCGTGACGGTAGCTGTGTGCTACAGGCCACCAGACGACGACAACGCCATTACACAAATCTTTCGACATTTAGGCGAGCTCCCACCCGGACGCCGGCTGATGGTCTTGGGCGACTTCAATATTCCTGAGCTTGGCTGGGTACCGTCTGGGTCAGACTGGGCCAACCCAGTCAGGCTTAGACAAACGGCCAGGGCCAACCGCTTCCTGGAAGCGTGTGATCTCCAAGGCCTGCGACAATACGTCACTCAATCTACCAGAGCCAACAACATTTTAGACTTAGTGCTCACTATCGACATCGTAGCAGAAACCTTCGTTCGGAAGGGAATTATAGAATCGGACCATGACGGGATCCAGGCAAAGTTCTTCCTGCCGAGGCCATCACCACCAGCTGTGACAAGATCGACTGCTTACAACTACAAGAGAGCAGATTTTAATTCATTGGGACGCTGTCTGGAACTTTTACCGTGGAACATTCTGGATGACTTAGATGTTGACAATGCTGTTGATGTGTTTTACTCGTTAATCGAAGCTGCTATTCGTGATCATGTGCCAGTCGTGACTCCTCGCCGTAGACTTCCACCCTGGTTTGACGGTGGGGCCAGGCGTGCACTAGCCGCGAAGGAATGTGCACATCGTCGAATGAAAAGGCACCCGAGTGACGGTGTCATTCGGCGTGAATTTAGAGACAAACGCGACTTCTTCAAACGTCTGATCGGACGAAGCTACTGCAGTTATCTGAGGGGACTAGTTGCAGATTTTAAGACAAATCCAAAGCGATACTGGTCATTTTTGAAATGTTTTAAAAGGAGTGGTTCTGTTCCGTCTCTGCTAGACGAAAACAAGTTAATCAGCGATGACGTTGGACGTGCCAACCTGTTGAACAAAGCCTTTTCAGCCAAGTTCACAGCACGGGATGTAGCCCAGTATCCACCATTACAGGTCTATGGTCTGTCTAATCTCACAGACTTTCGGCCCTCATTAGAACAAATCCACACGATTCTCATTGGACTTGACCCGCATAAAGCATGTGGACCAGATAATATCAGTGCCCGAATCCTCCGTGAGTGTGCTGACCAATTATGCGTTCCGCTGTACAAAATTTGCATCCTTTCCATCAGGCAGGGAAAATTCCCCAACCAGTGGAAAAAGGCAAATATCACACCAATATACAAGAAAGGCAACCGGAAAAATCCGACGAACTACCAAGCCATTTCACTTCTTTGCCTATGTGGCAAGATTTTAGAAAAAACCATCTACAATGCTTTGAGTGATCACATTTTCCCAGCACTGACTAACACCCAGCACGGTTTTATTCCAAAAAGGTCATGTGCTTCAAACCTGGCAGTTTTCTTGAGACACGCCTGGGATTCCATCGCTGCTGGTTGCCAGACAGATGCAATCTATACGGACTACTCTTCGGCTTTCCAAAGTGTCAACCATAAGCTGTTACTATACAAGCTCGAAAATGCATATCATGTTTCAGACAAAATGCTCTCTCTGATTCGGTCATATCTGACTGGTCGCCGGCAGCGGGTGATAGTTAACGGGGCGGTCTCTGACTGGGCTGACGTCACTTCTGGTGTACCGGAAGGGAACTTGCTGGCTCCTCTGTTATTTGCCCTATTTGTGAACGACCTGCCATCCAGTATTGACTCGGAATGTCTGATGTTTGCTGATGACGTCAAAATCTTTAGGAGGGTAGCGTCTGTGGACGACGCGACACGCTTGCAGAGGGATATTGATTCCCTTTGTAAGTGGTCCGCAGACTGGATGCTATCCTTGAACCCTCTAAAATGTAAATCATTCACAATGACTCTTCGCCGTACTCCTGTGCGCTTCGAATATAAAGTACACAATGCAACGCTGCAGCGTGAGACTGTGATGCGAGACCTGGGTGTGTACCTGGACAGCAAATTGACTTTCGCACAACATGTGGCAAAAACTGTGTCATCCGCGAACCGGGCTCTCGGACTTTTTATTCGATCAATGCAAGCAGGGGTTCCTGGTAGCAAATTCTCGAAAATTGCTCTGTTGGCGGCATATAACGCGAACATTAGGTCTCGCCTTGAGTATTGCTCCGTCATCTGGGCAGGCGCAGCTTCAACACATCTCACCAGGATTGATAGGGTAGAACATAAATTTTTAATGTGGCTTGCCCAACACTGTAGTGCCACACCTCGACCGGAATCTTTACAATATCAGGACCTTCTTCGCTTTTATAACATGACATCTGTGTCCACTCGTCGCATACAATCCGACATCATGTTCTTACGAAATGTTTTATGTGGGAGGATAGACTGTTATTAGAGACTGTTATAGACTCATCAATGTTATTGCAAAACTTTGGATTAAGTGTCCCAGTCAGGAGAAATAGGCAACCTGTTTTATTCCATGTACCGTATGCACGTGTAGAAACCATTAGGTGCGGCTTGTTTAACAGATTATTGAGAGTAGCGAACGCATTTTTAGCGATGACACCGAGTGCGGACATCTTCACAGACTCGCTGAATACATTTAAGACACAGGTGGTGAGATACTGTGCTGCGTCACACGCTCACATCTGAGACGCGGAGTCATCGGACATCGACGAGTTCTGACAGCCGTTTGCCTGTTTGAACTGAAAACTATTCACCTGTTCTGTGTACGTTTTTAACTACTGACTTCTCCTGTAAAGGGCACAATATGCTGTTGGAGATTGTGGACAATAAACAATAAACAATAAAGGTACACCCAGAATAAACAAACGAGTTCTAAAAATTGATAACTGGAGGAATTTTGTCCTCCAAAAATATCATGAAGCTGTGTACACTTGGTGATGTGGTTCATCACGAATGTAATCCTTTATTCTGGTTGGAGCAATTAAGTGGGAAGTTGTTAGAACAAACACAACTTTAAAGTTCCAATCATAGGCAATCCTCATGATCTACCGTCGGTTCACCAAAATTATGCCTTTACGTTTTCGTCACCTACGATTGATTCTTATTTATGCCTGGTAAATGATGAATGCGACATTATGTGGACATCGTGTGGATCATCAACACTCAATTTTGGCCATTAGATTAAAAGTTCTCCAAAAAGCGGCACCTCTCAGAACCAAAGACCTGACATTGACCTCGTCTATCTCAGTGATCGTTAATGACCTTGTTGCCTCGATGCTCGATGCATGAGTTGGTATCTTTTTAAACTATAATTATTTATAACCACTGTTTTAAAAGACCTCACGCTTCTATTCGCGTCAGTCTAATGAGTACCTCGTTTTCGGCCTTTGCCATTGTCCCTGCCTCATCCCGCCATCTGTCCCTATCCACGCTCCCATCCCACCCTTTGTTCCTGTCCCCGTCCCCTAACCCGTCATCTGTTCCTGTCCCTGCTCCCATCCCGCCATATATCCCTGTCCCCGCTCTTATCCCGCACCCGTTCCTGTCCCTTCCCGTATCGCGCCATTTGTCCCTATCCCAGCTCCCATTCCGCGAACTGTCCCTGTACCCGTTCACATCCCACCTCATGTCCACAGACCTGCTCCCACCCTGCCACCTGTCCCCGCTCCGCCCCTATCTGGTCGTCTGCTCACGTCGACAGAGACGCCTCGCACGTCCGTGTAGGACTGGCGCGGCAGCAGGCTGCTGGGCATGTATCTGTAGAACTCCATGCCGTCCTTGTACCAGCGGACCACGTACAGGCCGCGACCCTCCAGGTCGTAGTCGCACAGCAGGGTGGCGCTCTCGCCCACCAGCCGGTGCGTGGGCACCAGGGCGCTGTGCAGACGCAGCGCCAGGTCACCTGCAACAGGCGAGCGGCAACGTCACTCCCAGCTGAGTACAGACGCAGCGCCAGGTCACCTGCAACAGGCGAGCGGCAGCGTCACTCCCAGCTGAGTACAGACGCAGCGCCAGGTCACCTGCAACAGGCGAGCGGCAGCGTCACCCTCAGCTGAGTACAGACGTACAGCGAGGTCACCTGCAACAGGCGAGCGGCAACGTCACTCCCAGCTGAGTACAGACGCAGCGCCAGGTCACCTGCAACAGGCGAGCGGCAACGTCACTCCCAGCTGTGTACAGACGTAAAGCAGGTCACCTCAACAGGCGAGCGGCAGCGTCACCAGCTGAGTACAGACGCAGCGCCAGGTCACCTGCAACAGGCGAGCGGCAACGTCACTCCCAGCTGAGTACAGACGCAGCGCCAGGTCACCTGCAACAGGCGAGCGGCAACGTCACTCCCAGCTGAGTACAGACGCAGCGCCAGGTCACCTGCAACAGGCGAGCGGCAGCGTCACTCCCAGCTGAGTACAGACGCAGCGCCAGGTCACCTGCAACAGGCGAGCGGCAACGTCACTCCCAGCTGAGTACAGACGCAGCGCCAGGTCACCTGCAACAGGCGAGCGGCAGCGTCACTCCCAGCTGAGTACAGACGCAGCGCCAGGTCACCTGCAACAGGCGAGCGGCAACGTCACTCTCAGCTGAGTACAGACGCAGCGCCAGGTCACCTGCAACAGGCGAGCGGCAGCGTCACTCCCAGCTGAGTACAGACGCAGCGCCAGGTCACCTGCAACAGGCGAGCGGCAGCGTCACTCCCAGCTGAGTACAGACGCAGCGCCAGGTCACCTGCAACAGGCGAGCGGCAGCGTCACTCCCAGCTGAGTACAGACGTACAGCGAGGTCACCTGCAACAGGCGAGCAGCAGCGTCACTCCCAGCTGTGTACAGACGCAGCGCCAGGTCACCTGCAACAGGCGAGCAGCAACGTCACTCCCAGCTGAGTACAGACGCAGCGCCAGGTCACCTGCAACAGGCGAGCGGCAACGTCACTCCCAGCTGAGTACAGACGCAGCGCCAGGTCACCTGCAACAGGCGAGCGGCAGCGTCACTCTCAGCTGAGTACAGACGCAGCGCCAGGTCACCTGCAACAGGCGAGCGGCAGCGTCACCCTCAGCTGAGTACAGACGTACAGCGAGGTCACCTGCAACAGGCGAGCGGCAACGTCACTCCCAGCTGAGTACAGACGCAGCGCCAGGTCACCTGCAACAGGCGAGCGGCAACGTCACTCCCAGCTGAGTACAGACGCAGCGCCAGGTCACCTGCAACAGGCGAGCGGCAGCGTCACTCCCAGCTGAGTACAGACGCAGCGCCAGGTCACCTGCAACAGGCGAGCAGCAGCGTCACTCCCAGCTGAGTACAGACGCAGCGCCAGGTCACCTGCAACAGGCGAGCGGCAACGTCACTCCCAGCTGTGTACAGACGTAAAGCGAGGTCACCTGCAACAGGCGAGCGGCAACGTCACTCTCAGCTGAGTACAGACGCAGCGCCAGGTCACCTGCAACAGCCGGGCAGCAGCGTCACTCCCAGCTGAGTACAGACGCAGCGCCAGGTCACCTGCAACAGGCGAGCGGCAACGTCACTCCCAGCTGTGTACAGACGTAAAGCGAGGTCACCTGCAACAGGCGAGCAGCAGCGTCACTCCCAGCTGAGTACAGACGCAGCGCCAGGTCACCTGCAACAGGCGAGCGGCAGCGTCACTCCCAGCTGAGTACAGACGCAGCGCCAGGTCACCTGCAACAGGCGAGCGGCAGCGTCACTCCCAGCTGAGTACAGACGCAGCGCCAGGTCACCTGCAACAGGCGAGCGGCAGCGTCACTCTCAGCTGAGTACAGACGCAGCGCCAGGTCACCTGCAACAGGCGAGCGGCAGCGTCACCCTCAGCTGAGTACAGACGCAGCGCCAGGTCACCTGCAACAGGCGAGCGGCAGCGTCACCCTCAGCTGAGTACAGACGTAAAGCGAGGTCACCTGCAACAGGCGAGCGGCAACGTCACCCTCAGCTGAGTACAGACGCAGCGCCAGGTCACCTGCAACAGGCGAGCGGCAGCGTCACTCTCAGCTGAGTACAGACGTAAAGCGAGGTCACCTGCAACAGTCAGACAGCCACGTCACTCTCAGCTGAGTACAGACGTAAAGCGAGGTCACCTGCAACAGTCAGACAGCCACGTCACTCCCAGCTGTGTACAGACGCAAAGCGAGGTCACCTGCAACAGGCGGGCAGCCACGTCACCCTCAGCTGAGTACAGACGCAGCGCCAGGTCACCTGCAACAGGCGAGCGGCAGCGTCACTCCCAGCTGTGTACAGACGCAAAGCGAGGTCACCTGCCTGCAACATCCGGGCAGCCACGTCAATCTCAATGAATACAACTAGACGTAGTCTAAAGACCGCCGGTGCACACAAACCGCTCAGCATTGAAGGTGGCGAGAGATCTCGTGCTACATTGAACATACCAATTTGTGATGGGATATCCCGTAGGATCAGATCTCCTGGTCCGCTCACTGGAGAGAGCGTTGCGCATTCCATGAGCCCGCCCTTCCACAACTCTTCAAGGTGTGTAAATCCAACAGCGAAGTGTCAATCGAGAGCTGAACATGCTGCCACGCTGCCGTGCTGATGTCGCTCCAGCACTGCCACCTGGCTGCCGCATGCCCGGCACTACCGAGTCGGTAGCCCGTCGAGCCCCTCTGCACGAGCTCTGGGCCCGCGTGGCGACCCGCGGCCAGTCTTGTTAGGTCAGAGTGGGAGGCTCGCGGACCTGGCCAGCTGCTTGTCGGGCATCGGCCGGCATATCCTGCGCTTACATGGGAGCCGCGGCGGGTCCAGACAGGGCGTATCCCGCGCTACTATGGGAAGTGCGACGGGTAAAAAGAACACTGAACCAACGCGCGTCTCGGTTCGGTAGTCAATCTCGAAGCAGATGCGAAGAAAAAGATGCTGTGCATTAATTCCTTTCCAGCCAGAGTCAGAATTACATCAGATTGTCTTCCCACCAGAAAATGCGATGATGATAAAGCTAATCTCAAGTTGAATTCAATGAATGTTTCCACCGAACCTCGATGCTTCGATTGCTGCTGCAGCATTCCATGACGTTAAGTGTGGCACAAGACCATCATATGGCAGCAGTTGCCAAAACAAGGGGCCTAGTGGAAACGGCAGAAATGCACTCATTCTGGAGAATGTGACGAATGCGCGAGGCGGGTGTATATGCACGAACATTGCCGTGGCCACGGTCGAGCGTTACTGACTGAAATGCGCGAAATAATGTAATTTTGCATTACTAAGTGATTTGTACAAGTGTGAGCTTCGCAGTGTGAGCCGGCTCATCAATATGCATAGATAAATGATCAAAGGGATCGATTTAATTCCCGTGCTGTAAAACATCGGTGAAAGTTTGGGCCTTCTCCAGCGAAAATGATCCTGCCATGGATCATTTTAAGTTGAAATAGAGCTCCTTTAGAAAATAGTGGCCGAAATCCAGTGACTTCATAAAATAGAGGTGGGCTGGGCACTCTCCACATCCGTTCACATTACCCGCAAACAAATCCTTGGGTACACCACTAGGGGTTAGGGTTGGGCCGGCGCTGAAAGTATCTCCCTTTCCCCAACTGGTGGGATAGATCCGCCAGTAAGCATAAGCATATTGATTCTGTAACTGCATACACTTGGGAGCGCCGAGTATAAGTGGCAGGGTATAACAATACCAATGCATCTCCATCGTGTCGATAAATAGCGGTTTTTGACAGGTACAGCTGAAGGTTGAGATGCGTGTGCGTGATGAACCAAGGAATTTGCGGGTGCATGGTGCGTTAATATTGTAGCTGCAGTCTTTTTAGTAGTGTCCAAACTGAGGATAGTTGTGAGGTGCTGTAGGGCGTTGCCAACAAAGCCGGTTATTGATCAAGTGAGAAGTTGCTTCCCACTACATAATTTGTATTTATTCACGTGTATGTGGTATAATTTTTTATATTGTTTCTAAGCGAGCCTTCAAGTTTCTCGAATATTGCAAACCTAATAGCATTCTAGGTTCCGAACGCAGTGACAGTGGGCGAAGCAAGTCATTGGAACCGAGATGTAACCAGCAAGTCATTACAACCACCTAACTATCGAAATGCCCCTGGATAAGCTGACATTATATGCTATTCTGATCTATATGACCGTCGCAGTCGATACGCTCCTAAACTACAATATGCTATTTTCAGATATATATATATATATATATATATATATATATATATATATATATATATATATATATATATATAGCTATAGCGGTGATCACGGGTGGGTAGGGGATCTGGATAAAATGTCAATTACTTGTCAAGTTGTCGTTTTTTCATATTCAATCTGAAAACATGTCTTGAAAATAAGGACTTGCACCCTGACGTTGTGAGAGATCTCCAGCAGAGTATACGATTATATTCCATAAGGTTTTGAGCCTGAAATGTCACCCTTGGAGGTCAATGAGAGATACCACTTAATCCCTGATTTCAGTAGGCAAGTATCAGGTAGCATGGATGAAGTAAAGGAGTAAAGGATGTAATTGTGTGTATAACTGTATCTGCCGTAAAATTAGTCGGTTCCAAAACTGCCATTTTTGGTGGAGTTCACGGATGGCATGGTCTGGCTGTAATGTGGACCGCCGCAAAGATTGCTATCTTGCAGGGGTCAAAAAAGTCACCGATCTGCCGACGTCGTCGGAGACCACACACGCTAAGGTTAAGCTGATTTGAGAGACCAACAGCGAAGACTAACACACGCAAAACCCAAGAAATCAAGGACGTGCTTTTATGTTGCTTCCATTCGCCGGACCGTTATACTTTAAAAAGTGGCACCTCTTCTGGGCTCTGTCCGATCAAACTCCGCAGACTGCAGCCCATGAAGGCAGCCCTGTCGTAGGTGTGCTTCTAACATGAAAAAAGCTGCCCTTCAAATACTAAATTAGCACATCTTGACAATCTAGCATATATTTTTAATATACCAGATTTACGGTACCAAAAATACCAGATATCCACGGCGGACACCGCGGTCCGTCGGCGATTCTCGGTGGTCGCAATGAGACCACCCGTGCTAAGTCAATGGGCTCAAAAAAGGCGAGAATCACCGACAAATGGTCGCAGGCTGGTCGCCGCGCCGTGTCTTAGTAGGAACTAGCAACAGGAAATAGTCGGGAAAAGGCAGCTGAGCTGGGAAGGAAGAGATTTCGATTTTGAATGTGAGGAGGGAATCGCTGAAGTGGACATTTGTTGAACGAACAGAAGTGGTGGCCTAATTGTTAGTGAATGGGTATGGTCGGAGTGGAAACCTGTTTTTATCTAGCTTTGATGATTTCATCTATACATATATGTACCTGAAGGTGAGAAAAGCCTGTGCCATTACTGAAACTTAAATGGTTTGGTGCGTCCGTTCAACTTGGAACGAACCGTAGATAACCAGGCGATATGCATGCTGAATTTGGTGAACTTCAAGTCAAACTGTTGGGCTCAATTTTTACCCATTCAAATTCATTGAGATCACTTCTGGTATGAGGAATGATCCAAGAAAGAGGCATTACCTGTTGTCTGTTCCCTCCAGGCATTACATAAAATTTGGTGGATTGGGGGGGGGGGGAGCGGAAATAACCATCCACCCCAATTTGTAGGCCATATGAAAGAAAGATCAGCTATGCTTGACATGATATGAATGTTAGAAGTGATTCGCTGTCAATATTAGATCTTTAGATTGGTTAAAAAGAGAAATCTTAGTGTGACTGGTTTCTATTATAAATCATTTTCAAGCAATGAGTGCTTGATGCTTGTGTGCTTAATCATAATTTATAATATAAACTGGTCAAACTAAGTTTTATCTTTTTAACCAATCTAAAGAAATAATATTGCCAGTGAATCTCTTCTAACATCTTCGTATCATGTCAAACATCCTGCCAACCATTCTCCACCTACTTTCTCACCTATGTTTCTGGAATTTGTGCCAGCCTTGCCCCCTCCATATCAAGCCAGGTAAAATTTGCAACTGAGCCTGCCTATCTCTGGTGCTGACAACAGTGTCTGGTGCATTCATGCACTATCTCCCTACCATGTTAGTAAATGGGGAAAAGCTGTCCATGCAGCATAAACTTCAATGTCGATTTGATGTAGCTGAAAGTTGTTTAAGTGAAAACATATTTGTGATAAGCAGTGGTGGATCTATATTAGGGCAAAATGGGAAATTGCCCCCTTCCCCCACTAAACTGCCAGATTTTTCTTTAAATCAATGTTTTTGGCACTTTCGTCTGTTTTTAACATTTGCCTCCCCAAAATTTGCCCTCACTAAACAGGCCCTGTAGATCCACCACTGGTGATCATCACATCCAAATGCAACATAATCTGTGTATAAATTTAATTTTTAAAAGTTTAAAAGTGACTCAGTTATGGAAGAGGGTGGTGTAGGGGGATTGTATGGGGGTATCTGAACATGTTATGTTCCTTAACACCTACCTTTTGATGTTGCCCTCATCATGTTGAGTACATAGATAACAAAAACATTATGGTATTCAGAAATGATTGACTTGTTTCTACCAAAATATGAATGTCTGATTACATGGTTCTACTAATTCTTTGTGCACAGAGCATGCAAAGTTCACAGGCATGATTTTTGGCTTCAAAGAGCAGTTGGCTTAAGAAAGCCATAGGGAAGCGATTTACTTTTTTTTGCAATTACACCAGCATATTTCAGTCACCACTAATAGCTTGTACTGCAATTGTTACAGTGAGGTATTCCTGCACAGCAACATTTTTCTGTTCAGAATACAGCATATCACTACAAAATAATGATCTATTTTAAGGTTCCTCTTTATAAGTGGTTAGAGGATTTCAATTGAAAGGAACTGTTTGAATATGGATAGCTTGTTCATTTTTGTTTTCAGTAAACACAGTAGAATTGCTGGATCAGCCATACAAAAGCAGCAGTAGAGCTATTTGTTGCATGGTGCCTTAAGTGTTCAGAACCCCCCCCCTTCTTCCTCTACACTAATTTGATGAATTGTTAACCAGCTCTCCCATGTTATGCTTATTTCCCCATGTAAATGCATGAGTTATGCTCCACCTAGTGATTCCCCCAGACAAAAGTTTATGGACAGGTGTGTAAATGATCAGGGAAGAGTAGGCCAAATTAATGGTGACAATTAACATAGGGATGGGAAAAAAGTTGGCTTAAATTGAATTTATGCCAGACAGTGGCCTATTATTATTCAAGCTGGCTTAAATTCAGAACACTTATAGGCCACACACTTCTAAGGCTCACAAACCACGGGTAGGGAAGAGTGAGGCAAAGCAGACCACCTAAGGTTTGACATCCTGTAAGTCTAAGATGAGATGTCATATGGAGGTATGACCAACTCTTTGATGGAACCCAATACCTTGTCATCCTTTCTTTGAAGTGGAAATTTTATCTATATTTTATATAACAAAACTGAAATCCCTGCTCAATGAGGGCACCTCAATTTTTATTTTTTCAAAGTTGTTGGGCAAAGTGGACCATTTCAATTGCAAGCCATTTGTGTTAAATGTAAATGTCAAGGGACATATTTTGTGACCTGTGCATGGTAGCTTGTCTTAGAAATAGGAGTTGCAAGCAATTTCAGCAAAGGAAGCTGCACTTTAGTGGCATAGGCATGTCCAGGGAGGTAGAAATTTACTATTTGATTCTCAATCTGAAATGTATCCCAAAATAACAATCTGGGACAAATGTAATATATTTCGTGGGTTGCTATGACCACCTATTGCACCCACAAAATGGAACTGGATCTGCCACTGCAAACAATGGGTTGCTTTCTAATGGGCAGTCCACTTTGCCCAAAAGTGAAGCTTGGGATCTGGGATTTGTCTTGGGGTTATTTTTGTAAAGTATAACTCCTAGCTACTGCAAGCTTGTTTAGCACTCAAATTTTGATTTTAGGGAACATAGGTATTAGAGACAAAAATCGGTCTTACCTAGTTGTTAAGATTTACAAATTTCTGTGTATTGAAGAAATTGTATCAGAAAGTGGAAAAACAACATTTTTAAATCATGACACAAGATTAAAGCTTAAGACAAGATCTGAAATAGCTAAAAGCATGCACACTCCATGGGTCTTTCCACAAGGCAAATGAAATCTGGCTTGGTAAAAGTCTATGGCAGGGGAGAGGGTGGTCTGCCATGCCCCACTTTCCCATACATCATAGTAGCCAGAATAGCAAGAAAATATCAGTGAGTTTTGTGAGGACATACTGTGGATTGCTCTAAAAATCATTCAAATTTGCTTTAAGCTTTCCCCATTGGGGGTTTGTTCCAGCTATCCACCATTGACAGCTCAAGAATGCTGTAGATCATTTGTTGATCATTTGTGTATAGTGAAGCATCACATGCTGACCCCCATCCCAGTGCCCATAAATTGTACCAGTCCAGGATGGTGGTCAAAATGTTTGATAAATGTGACAACATACAAAGGAAAACAATTTATGCATCACAGTGTGGTGTTTTCAAATGTTGTATCCAAAGCTAAACCAATATTTTATAATTTGTCTCATATGTAATCATAAGAGGTCAAATGAGTGGCCTATGGAGGTTAAAATGTCAATGGTTACCATTTGTTTCCCACCCAAAAAGTCATGCATTTATTGACATTGTCCTGCCCTCCCCCTGCCTCTCCTGGAAGGTGTGGGCTCCAGTTTTCATTATTTGCTCCATCTTACATCTTGCATGAATTTATTCACATTGTGCCCTAATTGTTACAGAATGAAGCAAACAAAGTTGGGATTTGGAATTGCAGAAGAAGAATAGAGGGTTGATGATGGTGATGGTGATAAGCCAGCAAAAAAGAGGACAAGAAAGGTGTGCAAGTGTGGGTATGATGGGTGCACATGGGCAGGCTCTGAACAAAGCATTTATCAGCACACACAAAAAAGCAGCATGGTGATTGTGGGGCCAAGAAGACATATCCATCAGAGACCCAGCTGGGGACAAGTGGCCAGTGGTCTAGCTGGATGAGGGGCAAAAATATGTGCCACTAATTAGCCAGAAATGAAAGTAATGATATTATATATAATCATAGGGGGAAAAGTGGCAAAATACAAAGGCTGCTTATTTCCCTATCTAAATAGGCTAGGCTTCTTTCCATATATAAATGAACGACTCCTAGTATTGATAGGGTTTGGATATATGTGGCACTGTTAGTCTTTTACAACCTGGCTACCAAGTTTAACTAGGCATAATGATTTTGGGATGGCTGTTCACAGAGGTGGATCCAGAGAGCCACCCAGGGGGACCCAGTTTGGGCTAGGTGGGCACATGCTGTGCTGGGGCCCCAGCTGATATGTCATTATAGGGGGGAGTGATGTCTGATGGGACCCTGCTGGTATGCAATGTTCCAATCATGGGGGGAATGTGATGTCTAGTTAGGCCCCATGTATTCCATGTTTTGATCCTGGGATGGGGGAGGGAGCAGTGTGGTACATGCTGTCCGGAGATGTAAGTATAGATGTCCTTTGGGGTGAGGCAAAAGAGGGACTGGATCCCTCTTTTGCTTTTGGGGGTCATGACCCAATTTTCCCTCCTGGATCCACTCCTGGCTGATCACATAACTCCAAATTGCACAATTTTATTCTTACTGTTCCTGATTGCAATAATCTGTGCTTCAAGCACGCCCATCTGGTGACACTGCTCACTGTGTAAGGGAGGAGGCTCCTCTGCCCACACCCTCATCAATTTTCAGTGATGGTGAGCAGACAGACCAGACAACCACAATTTCAGTGGATCTATTCAGTGCTGAATGCACATCTGCAGCAGTGCACAGATCCTCAGATATTTATCAATTGTCCAGATGTTTTCCAGTGCCTATTCACTCATCTGTTCTTTTCAAAATTTGTGGAACCCAATGCTGCTGAATATTGCAATAATGGCAGTTCTCCAGGAATTAGTTTCACCTATTTCTGATGTTTCAAGATGATGGAGACATGCATATTACAAAACAAACTTTTTACCTTAAAGTTACATTTTATTGCCCACAGTAAACAGGACACTTCATTGCTGAAAAGTTTGTGGTGTTGCGTTTGTGAAAGTTTTTTGTTTAACTTTTATTTGTGATGTCCCTGTTGCCATGCAATATAACCCTCATAATGTGATGGCTAAATAACAAATTCCTGCAAATTATGGAAGTTTGCAACATATGTGGCACCACATATTTCTTATCTGCAATAGTCAGCTAATCGTGTTCTGTCCATTTGGTGTGCATTTCACCCGGTGGCCCAATGGTTGGGTTTGGTTATGTAACCCAAATTGACAAAAAAGTGTGACCCAACTTGGTGTATAAGGTGTTGATCAATTTCAGGGCAACTTATTTTGTTATGGTTCCGTGGCTGAATAATGCTGCACAATTTGTGGGTCCCAAGCTTTTTGTTTAACGTTGATATGGCGTACAACACATAACTTAGCACAACCCATAATACCGTCAAAAAGGTGCATTTCCACCATTATTGATTGCCGATTGTGTTTGACTTCACCATAATACTTTGCGATGGAATTTTCCACACAGTAATTCACATGGTATAAAACTAAATGCTTACCCCTTGACCTCTTTATTATTGTGCAGGTGTGAAGCACTCAGGGTGTCTTTCTTCACCTGGGGGAAAATGGTGCATTGCCCAGTTGAATGGCAACATGCACCAATGACAATGTTCTATATATACGTATATATCCAGGTATGTTATTATTAGTTATTCAGAGCCAGCTGCTGCTGGAGCTGCGGCGTTCCATCGGCGGGGGAGGTGCGCCTGTGGCGTCACCTGCTGTTGCCTCCTGCCGTTGTGGTTCTGCACTGATCGTGCGGGTACAGGGTGTGAATCTCGCAGAACTGTCGGTGAAGTTCTCGCACAGCCGCGCCGCTTGCCTGAGCGCCGGTCAGCTGTAGCAGACGCCCTGGTACCCTGCAACCGCGCCTCAATGCTGTTCATCTTCGCTGATGTCGCCGTTATCTCCTGCGACTCATCTGTGCTACGTGCAACAGTTTTGTTTTGCATCTCCCGCCGCTGGCGCTGCGCGCGGGCTGGGCTCGGCTCCGCCGGTGGTGGGCTAACTGCCACCAGGGGCAGTTAGCCCACCAGGGGCAGTTAGCGGTTTGTTCACAAACCGCTGTCTAAACGTTCGTCGTGGTTGTGTGATACACTATCTAACCAAGCCTTTCTCTACTGGATCTGTGTACATGGGATTCACGGCAAAGGATAAATCAGCATTTGAATATATTTGAAGGGACTTCCAAAGATATATAATTAGTGTTGCCCTTGCGCGTGCTCGGACAGAGGTGTTCTAGACTTGCAACACACTCAGTTTCTTGGAATTGGTTATGATCGTATGAATGTGTGGAAATATCGAGTGGATATTTCATGTTAGTAAAACGCACCTGGGAAATCGCTTATGTCTCACCGCAATTGTGCACAACGCACATTCTCAGGAACTGCCCACAGTTTTATGATTTTGAATATGATGCCAAATTGTTTATTTGTGGCGGCTCATTTTTCGTTTCTCACCACTTGAAAAATCATAGTTTAGCCCATAGTTTTGCTCCCAAGAAAAAAAAAACGTCTCGCGCGCTTATTGTGAGAATACACACCCTTGACCGTAACTGTTGCCATCAGGCAAAATAAAACGCACAATAAGTTTACCACAATTGAAATCCGCATGTTAAATATTGCTGAAGCTCGACCAGTGCAAAATTTGTTTATGTGAATTGATTCAGCCATTGGCCAATAAACATCCACTCCGTATTTTTCTCTTTCATGTGTGGAGGGGCAAAAAGGCAACTTGTTATAACTGGGGTGGCGAGTCATGTGCACAATACTTTGTTTAACGTGCACAACAATAAACTGGAGCCAGAATGACTGATCGTATTTAGCTGGGCACGACATTTCATATACGACAATAAACTGGAGCCAGAATGACCGAACGGGTTTAGTTGGGCACGACATTCCATATACAACAATAAACTGGAGCCAGAATGACCAAGCGGATTTAGCTGGGCACGACATTCCATATGTTGCTAGTTTTTGTTACAGTCGATAAGATGGGGCCTGGCGAAGGCTCTTTGTCATAATCAATTTAACGTGTTTTTGTTTAACTGCTAATGTGCCCGGTATATTGATCGGAATCAATGCATGGTTTATCTTTCGTGTGTACGAAAGATAAAGATGTTTCATGGTTGCAGGACAACCAAAGAGCAGCAACGAATTTGTATTCGAAGGCAAAGTGCCACATGCTAATATTGCTCATTTACCTCCTAGTACGCTTTTTGGGTAGGAGACCACGCACGATTGCTTTGGTTTGGTCGGCGACCAACTTGATGGTTTTTTACCCCTGCTATCTTGTTCACCAGATTTCCGCAGAGATTGCCATCCTCTTCACAAGATCGCCGCAGAGGTTACCATCCTCTTCACCAGATCACCACAGAGATTACCATCATCTTTACCAGCCTCCCGACATCCTCCCTTCTCTGCGGGGACCCGCATAAAGAGATGTCACGTGAACGGAATAGATCTTAACGAGGGATAAATTTGCATATTACGACACTACAATGTACATAGCCTCGTGTCGCGTGATGCAGATTGTGTGTACTGCAATTAATATGTTTATACGTAGGCATTCAGTAAATCAGCACCAGCAGGAAAGCAGCACAACAGAGGCAGACACTCGCATAGCCCGTCCCCTGCAAATGAACTTAGGTGCCAGCCTGCCGCCGTGCCGGTGTTTGTCGATGAGGAGTTATATTACCTCAGGTGCTTAAGATGCCCAGATCTAATTAAACATACTGAGAAAAGCCATGGTTTCCGTTCGCTGTGCAGAACGCTGTGGGCCGAGATCATCATCAGTTGATGTGGAAACTAATCCGCTCCGGAAGGTGCTCAGCCTGTTGCAGTTGCGGCAGCAAGGTGCACCCTGTCCGTGTGAGCACGGACTAGCAAGATCGACAGGACCCACAGGGGCCAGTCCTAGATAGCCCTCAGTGCATTTGGTTCATGTCTTACTGGAGAGCACTTCGGTATAAGGCACTTATTAAAAATAAAAGTGGCACTTTTTGGACGTCTATCGGATATGAAGTCCATATGACACTTCAATGCGCAGCGCCGAATTGTTCAGACACGTTTTAGTTGTGTCTGGAGTTGCAGGACGTCTGCTATAGCTGCGTGTCGTAGCGAGCTGCCAACCCAGCGAGCTGCCAGGCCAGCGAGCTGCCAGGCCAGCGAGCTGCCAATCCAGCGAGCTGCCATTCCAGCGAGCTGCCAGGCCAGCAAGCTGCCGGGCCAGCGGGCTGCCAGGCCAGCAAGCTGCCAATCCAGCGAGCCGCCAGGTCAATGAGCTACCAGGCCAGCGAGCTGCCAGGCCAGCGAGCTGCCAATCCAGCGAACTGCCAATCCAGCGAGCTGCCAGGCCAGCGAGCTGCCAGACTAGCGAGCTACCAGGCCAGCGAGCTGCCATGCCAGCGAGCTGCCAGGCCACCGAGCTCTGCCAGGCCAGCGAGCTCTGCCAGGCTAGCGAGCTGCCAGGCCAGCGAGCTGCCAGGCCAATGAGCTGCCAATCCAGCGAGATACCAGGCCAGCGAGCTGCCAAAAGTCGACGGCTGACTTTATTTCCAGTCAGGGACATACTTTTATGGACATTATTGGTACGTCCTAGTAAGGACAGAACGGACAAGTTCAATACGAATTGAAGGAACTGACTCGGCGTCCCATATTGACATCTGTTATTATTGAATAGGTCAGACAGAGCATTGAAGGGATTCCAACCCCCCTAAAGAGATAGTGAATTTCACCCATTTGTTCCATAGCATTTCTGGGACGTATGTACCAATAATAAATTTAAAGCTTTGTTTCTGACAGGGAATAAAACACATCTTGACTAATGACGATTGATATGGAGCTGTAAGCTATGTATCGATATCGGTTGCAGGAAATATATCTCCATTACCTGATGAGTTCATATTTTCCCTTTTCACTTGTTCTGTCTGACATTACATTGGCTATCATTTTGGGGTTAATTCCATGCTTTTATTTTTGTGTAAACAAAATTCCCCTACAAGCGTGGAAGACTGGGAATGAATCCAACACGTAATCTTACAATGATGCTCTTCGAACTACTCGCCTAGCGTAGGCCAGCACGATCTGCCGCACAGTGACCGGTATGTTTCATACCATAATGTGTTCAATGAGGACAAGCAGCCTTAAGCCACACAATTATTTCCGGGGCTCGGCGACATGGATTGACACTACCTGAAATGATCCTCCATCACCTGGTGGTCGGACGTAACATCGACCACCGCAACAAAGTTAACTTCTGGCCGTTCCCTCAGTAACGAGCCAAACAGCAAGCTGATGGCTGCACGGCACCTGTGTGAGTGTGTTCTGACTTGTCGAGATCCTGTCACGATCCACCACTTGTCGCGTCAGGCGGGGTCAGGAGTCACAAGCGGACGTGTGGATGTGAGTTGATGTGGTTCCCCCTCGAGCGGAATGCACTGCTGGACGCGGCAGACGGGGTCAGGGATCACCACCTGACACGACGGACGGGGTCAGGGGTCATGCGCTATATGATAAAAAGTGCTGAGACCGAGATCGGGAAAATCGCAGCTGAAAAAAAAAATTAATTCGTGGCTCCTCATTGTTCTTATCAGATGGTTTGCACTGGTTGCCAGGCTGCTCAAAACATACCCATCGCCATTGTTCCCGACGCAGAGCTGATCGATCTGGTGACCTACATTGTTCACCATTACGTCCCAATGTAGTTTTATATCCGACAGCGATGCTCTAGCTCCGAAGGTGCTAAAAACGCCTGCCGTAGTATCGATACCCTCGGGGATCCCCCAACACATTCAGGCAGTGTCCCGTCGCCCGATTTGCCGCAATTAATACTGATCCTCACTCTGAAGATCTCGTGCCGGCGATGTGCGCCGATGGTGGCAGGATGGTCTGCCAGACGGCTGTCGAAGAAGCAAGCGAATGCCACGCTCTCGTGAGTGATGATGGCGACCAGGCGCACACTTTCCGTATTCCAAATATCAAGCGTAATGCACCAAATTGTCATGAGACATTCGATTGGTTCAGTGTGTTCATAACCTAGCCCCACGCTTACCAAGCAGCTGACGAAGGACAATATAAATCAGCTCGAGACACACTCACTGAACGCCAGTGCGTACCAAGCTCACACGCAAGCCGTCGAGCTCGCTGTACACGAGGTTATCAAGTCATGCGTGGCCGTAGTCGGAGAAAGGAGTACCACGAGCTGACTTGTACCGGACAAGTGGTCTAGGGGTAAGTTGATTGACTCACAATCGAAAGATTGTGGGTTCGAGTCTCACTTGTCGCTACTCTTCGCCCGCGACCAATGGGCGTGAGAGATTGGCGACACTACATGACTCAACAGTCAATGCGTCGTAAAGCGAATAACCAACCAGCCAGCCAACCAACCGAGCTGACTTGTACCTGAATCAGACACCGCCAGACACCAGGAACGTAGCCAGAAACTGTTCGAAGAGAGGGCACATTTTGCCAAGGGGTCCGTACTTCTTCACAAATTTAATGTTTCCGAATTTCGGCATGTCAGGATTTCATGGGAAAGACGTCGATTCCGTAATCATTAAGGATCGGTGCACTCACGTATGGACCCGTAGACTTTCATACACATCCGTAAGGGCTAGTGCACGTTCATAAGGGCACGTAGGCATTCGTAAAGACCAATACACGTTCGTAGCTGCCCGCAGGCGTTCGTAGACGTAGACGTTCGTAAGAGCATGCAGACGTTCGTAAGAGCATGTAGATGTTCGTAAGAGCATGTAGGCGTTCGTAAGAGCATGTAGACGTTCGTAAGAGCATGCAGACGTTCGTAAGAGCCCGTGGACTTTCGGAAGGGTTCGTAGACGTTGGTAAGGGTCCGTGCACTCCGGTGAACTTCGCGAAGACCCGTAGAGGTTCACAAGAGCCAGTAGACGCTCGTAAGGGCTCGAACACGTCCAGAAGTTCCCGTAAATGTCCGTGATGATCCGTGGACATTCTTAGAAACTCAACAACAGCCTCTGAGACCACAAACTGCGCGCTTCGCCATTCTATCTCCGCCGTCAGGAGCACGTGAAAGCCCAAATGAGTGGGCGACCGCCCCAGCCTCCCTTGGCTACGTCCCTGTTAGGTGCTGCCGATGCTTCAGTCAAAGAGAGACTATTGTTCACAGAGTTCTAATTGTAGCGTCTAGTTCATTGCATGAATTGTTCAGTAGTACGTAGTAATTCGGGAGGTCTGTGAATCTCGTTGTCTGTACGCATTACAGGTGACGGGTGATGATACTATTTTAGCAAGTCATAATGCGACGAATGCTCGCATGTGGTAGCAACAGTCTGACTAGGGTGTGGAGAATGCAACGGAATCATACTCATAAGCTTTCATTGGACAATTGAGCAGAAAATCTGTTTAATATAATTACATGGTGGCAGCAGTCCGCTAGCGCTCATCAGTTATTCCAGTTACGCCAGATGGGGAATGTTTTTTTACTACCTTTTCTGGTGTCTTGTGGTCCTGACCATACAACTCACAAGGTTAGGGGGCGTCACTTTTGTTCTAGCAGAAAAAAAGTATCCGATTGACATACCCTAGTGCACAAACGCCGCCTATCGCTTGTTGCTACAGGATGGGTCGTACATACCAGCACACGGTACACGGACAGTGTACACTCTCCAACAGCGTAACCCTTGCCATGTATATCCTCACTGCCCTGCGAACACGTGTCAGCAATAAAATTATCTTTTGTTATGCTAGAGACTTGAATCATCCCATGGATTTCGACAGCGAAGATGTTGCTTTCTGTTCAGATAACCACGCCATAAGAGCCAGTGCGGAATCCGTTTTGATTTGTTTAGCAGTAAGCACAACTATGTTAGTTGTCTTCTTCTCCAACGAAATAGTTCCTGACAAAATTAGGCAGCATTTAGGCAAGTAGAGAAAACGCATCTGGCCGTGATATCAGATATTGCCGTGCGGACTATAACGTGGTGTAAGAGCAAACACTTCTTCTTTTGACTGCTGTCGCTTATTTTATGTTGCTTCGATTAGGTCTGAGATGGGTCAAAACTGTGAGGACAAATGCACCATTTATATTTATCTGAAAAGTGCGAGTACTTTGCACATAATGGTGCTTCACCTGACTTGTATTATCTCTGTCTTACCTTCTCTCTCCCTCTCCCCCCCTCTCTCTCTCTCTCTCTATATATACATATGTATATGTATATGCAAATGCATATAAATAGGTGAGTATGTGTGTGTGTGTGTGTATGTGTGTATGTGTGTGTGTTACTTTTATGGCAGACAATAACGGAAGTAAATGTACATTTACAGTTCTCTAACCAACTAATCAAAAGTGAACTGGTATGTTTCGCTCGTGCGTGTCTTTGACCAGCTAAGTTTCACTTGGAGTTGTCATGACACTCGAATGATTGGGTGACATGAATACAGGATATTCGCACCGGCCAGCGTCAATTGCAACAATGTTCTCGCGAACGCTGTCCCCGTGAAGCATTCTATGAATTTGGAAACTTGTCTGAAAGGTGTCAAATAAGTTTCACCGGGAGAATAGTCGTCTGCGATACACTTCATAGGGATCGTTCTCCACCGGCCAAAGTTTTCATCACCAGGCTTGTCAAAGTTTCTCGGAAACCGAACAGGCAAGGTTGGCTTTAATAATTATCGGCCGATGCTCCACGTGTCGGTTAGACCTTGATGAAGTGGGAAGTGCAGACCAACGACAGCTCTCCGCAGCGACGAGAACATGCAACTTCAGCACGCACTTCGCACCTCAGGTACACTCGCCTGCAGTTAAATGTTCCATGGGATCCTTTTGACTATGGCTGGCTGCCAGGAACGAGGGCTGTGACTCCACGCTAATAACTACTGGTAGGCTGCGCCGCTTGACACCAATAACTACTGGTAGGCTGCGCCGCTTGACACCAACAACTACTGGTAGGCTGCGCCGCTTGACACCAATAACTACTGGTAGGCTGCGCCGCTTCACAGCTCAGCGTTGCGTGACAGCTTCACCACGGTCCAAGCCATAAGTGGCAATTTGCCCTACAAGGTTAGGTTAGGTTAGGTTAGGTTAGGCTAGGTTAGGCTAGGTTAGGTTAAGTTAGGTTGTTATGAAGTGAGAAAGACGGGTCTACGCTGTTATCGTCTCGCATTCCTCGGTCGGCCAAACAACGTTGGCAGTTCAAGAAGCAGGCTACCAATGGACTCCTGTTGACAAGCAACAACTGATAGCGTCGGATTTCTGATTCCGACAGCACATCATGAGCTGGGAAGGTTAGAAGAGGCTGCAGAGGTTGCAGATATATAGTGAAAGGAGATGGGAAGTTTATAATATCAATGAAGCATTATCTGAGCCTACAATAATACTAGATTGTCCAACTTGCATAATTTTTATAAATGTAGTTCGAACTCTTGCTGGGGCGGCTTTATGGATCAAGATCAAATTGCCAAGCAGAGCTTGTTGCGCGAACACTGGCCTCACCACCCGATCCATGAATTGCAGTTTTACAGTGGAAATTGGGCAATATGCTTCACGTGCTGTCAATGCACCGGATGACACGGCAACCGCGGTAGCTCACTCTCGACCTTATCGTGCCAATTATCAACCGATCCTCCCGCCCGGGGGCTAAAGGCGAACGCACGAAGCGACTCGAACCCGGTCCCGCCAAGACGGGGAAGATCGATGCGGGGTAGTGCTCTAACCAACCGAGCATCCGGTACAGCAAGATCCGAGGAGGCACTTGCTGGCTTGATTCAGATTCACTGACAAGTCTATTAGTTGCTTGATTAAATTACGCCTATTTCACTGAGAATCAGAAGTTGTTAGGCATGTCACAAGTGGACGTTAGGCATATCAAAGTGGACGTTAGTCATGTCACAAGTGGACGTTAGTCATGTCACAAGTGGACGTTCTATTCAGAATGTCCGGAACAAGGACAAACTAGTTTGCAGCGACTTGGATCGTTTATCGGATTCAACGGTATGGTGTGTGTGTGTGTGTGTGTGTGTCTGTGTGTGTGTGTGTGTGTGTGTGTGTGTGTGTGTGTGTGTGTGTGTGTGTGTGTGTGTGTGTGTGTGTGTGTGTGTGTGTGTGTGTGTGTGTGTGTGTGTGTGTGTGTGTGTGTGTATGTGCGTGTGTGTGTGTGTGTGTGTGTGTGTGTGCGTTGTGCATGTGGGGTGTGTGGTGTGTGGTGTGTGGTGTGTGGTGTGTGGTATGTGGTGTGTGGTGTGTGGTGTGTGGTGTGTGGTGTGTGGTGTGTGGTGTGTGGTGTGTGGTGTGTGGTGTGTGGTGTGTGGTGTGTGGTATATACTGTGTTGATGTGGGGATGTTGAGAAGTTCTGCCATAAAGATATATATATATATATATATATATATATATACATATGTTTTTGGCCGAACTTTATCGTGTAAAATGACGATCGTGTGAAATGACGATAAAAAGACCGGTCCACAAAGCACGTAGTTTTCACAGACTCCGTGAGCAGTCTCCTCGTATTGACAACTTTTAACCAGGATAACCGGCTTGTTCGTAGGATCATCAAACTCGTGAACTCCCTACGTGACATCGGCAGAAATATCCTTTTCTGTTGGATTCCTAGCCACGTCGGACTCGCGGGAAATGAAGCTGCTGACATAACCGCCAAACACGCCATCAACAATGGCCGTGTGGTTCATCTACGGCTCCCTCCAAGGGACCTATACCCTACCATGCTGTCAAATATACGGTCAGAATGGCAACGAGCCTGGAACTCGAAGTGTACTAAGCTCATGGTTCTAAAACTAACACTAGGAAAGTGGCAATCCTCGTGCCGAACCAAACGACAGGAAGAGGTAGTACTCTGTCGATTGAGAATAGGTTGCAACATACAGTTATATGCTGACTGGTGATGACCGACCTCTATGCCCACGCTGTTCTAATCTTACTGTGTACCATGTTTGAGTAGGCTGTACAATGTTGGAACCACTACGACGCCAGATTTCAGGACTGCTGAACACCGACAGTTCTTTACGTATGCTACTTGGGAACGACGCTGATGTCGTGGCGTCTGGGAATATTTTTACCTTCCTTCGACAAGCTCGCCTAGAGGTGATATACTCCCACCCGTGAATATTAATAAGCCATGATAGTAGCACCGTAGATTGAGTATAATTCTGTCATAGGCGCAAAATGACCCTGGATGTCGACGCGCCCCTAAGCTCCAATTCACCACCATATCGTGTAACATGAGTGGACCTACCCATTAAACGATGGTTTCAAACCCACCCCAAATTTGCTCAACGTTAGCATGGAGCCTATCGGCAATGTCGGGAAAGAATTATTTCAAAACAGCCTTGAACCAAGCGCTCACATCCAATTTTTTCAGCCTCTCAACCAATGCATATGACGCCACTGTTGTGATTGAAAATGAATAAAAATGTCCGAAGCTTCCATGGGATATTGATCCGAAACGTGATTTTACACAGCATCATCACCTGTCACGGTTCTTTGGAAAGGCTCAGACTGCACAAATTACGATAATATGCAAACAAGCATTGAAATCCTGAGCACGACCTAGCTAGGATGAGTCCGTAATATTTCTAAGTATATTACACGCATCTAAATGTCATGCAATTATGCTTGCAAAGTGATGCTGTCTAAAATAAATACTCACATCAACAATTGCAGCATCTTCCTCTGGAGTGGTTGTCCGCTTACGGTCAGACCCTTCCCATGTCCTCGTACGCAATTCACCTTCGGCCTGGTACCGGTTCCACCACTTCACCACCGTCTGTGCGCTCCTTCCAATTCTGCTGTCATATTCACTGCTACTGGATCATCATTCCTTGCAGTTCACTAGTTTTCCCTTCCCAAAATGATGTAAGTGGTTGCCGATGTCTGCGTTATAAACGATGAAATTATGTCGGTGAGACTGAGGCGCAAATACATTAACGTCACAGGCCTACCTGTCCTCTTAATTAAAGGCTGCAGAGCAAATGGTCACGTCATAATCGAGAAGGCAGATTCCCATCCATGGACACTGGCCCATGGTCAATTTGGTAGACTGTCACGTAACGTTTGACTGTGAAGGAGCGCACCAAGAATGACGGATGGCCGGGTTATATTTTGTACTGAAGTAATATAAACTAAACACTTCTTATTGTAAAATAGTTTATTGGTATCCGCCTGAAGTAATAATTTATCTGCGTAGAAATCTGAATTTGTCGCTTCCAATACAGCGCACAATGTATACATAAAGCATAATTATTTATGATACAACATGGGCCCCGTGCGCTAAAAATGTATGATCATCAATGGAACAGGTGTATTTTAATATCGTTATTAATCTATATAACTGGGTTTGTTAATGAATCGGATTTAAGCTAGCGATTAAGTGCCGCCTATGCATTTGCCGCCCCGGTAGCTCAGTTGGCTCGGGCATTCGCCTGTGCTGGTGTGTCCTGTCCTGGGAAGGCGGGGTTCGAGCAGGCTCACGCGCTCGTTTTTAGCCCCTGGCTGAGAGGGTCAGTTGGCAACCGGCACGATAATGTCGAATGCGAGCTACCGGGGCGGCCGTGTACATGCTCTGGCGGCACGTGAAGCGTTTTGTTAAATTTTTACTGTAGAACTGCAATTCCTGGATCCGGCGATGCGCCCAGGGCTCACGCAACAAGGTATGTTTAACAATTTGATCCTGATTTATAAAGGCACCCCAGCAAAAATTATAACTATTTTTTTTTAATGTAAAGGTTGCAAAGTAGGTTATTATTCCAGGGTAAGCTCCGTTGACATCAGCCCTCATCACCTTTCACTACATCATTTACAACCGAACTTCTTCTTACACTTCCTGCTCATTCCGTGTTGCTGAAGTACGAAATCCACCGCGATCAAATGCTGCTTCCCTGCAGAGCTCCAGTGGTGGACCGCTTGCTGAACTGCCAATGTTGTTTGGCCGACAGAGGAATGCAAGTCGGGAAAAGCGTAGGCACGTGTTTCTCACTGCATGGCCGTAGGGAAAATGACCACGTGACGACCGCACAAGCGCATACCTACGGCTGGCCAGTGACGAATCTTGTAGACTGTCACGCAACGCATGACTGTGAAGCGGCGCAGCCTACCAGTAATTATTGACATGAAGCGACACAGCGTACGTTCCCAGCGGCCAGCCATGGTTAAGGGTCCCTTAGAACCTTTCACTGTAGGTCAGTACACCACGTATCGCCACCGCATGGTGGCTGGGTGACTGTGGCCGTGTGCTATATTGTGGGTTACTATTTACATGTGACTGTGTTCTCCATTGTTCGAACATCTACCTGTAACTGTTTACTCGATTGTGTGAACATTTATCTGTGACTGTGACTGTGGTTAACATTACAATGTGTCCGTGTGTATGTGTGACTGTGACTGTTGCTAGCACTTCACTGTGCTAGGGTGCATGTGTGACTGTGACTGTGACTGTGACTGTGACTGTGACTGTGACTGTGACTGTGACTGTGACTGTGACTGTGACTGTGGTTTGCACTTCACTGTGTCCGTATGCATGTGTAACTGTGACTGCGACTGTGACTGTGACTGTGACTGTGACTGTGACTGTGACTGTGACTGTGACTGTGACTGTGACTGTGACTGTGACTGTGACTGTGACTGTGACTGTGACTGTGACTGTGACTGTGACTGTGACTGTGACTGTGACTGTGACTGTGACTGTGACTGTGACTGTGACTGTGACTGTGACTGTGACTGTGACTGTGACTGTGACTGTGACTGCGACTGTGACTGTGACTGTGACTGTGACTGTGACTGTGACTGTAACTGTGACACTGTACTCTGTTCCTCTGAAGGTGTGACTGTGACTGTGGAATTCAGTCGGGCTGTTGCATGAACACAATTAATCGAGGCTTTTCAGCAATAAATAAATCAATAGATAGATAAATAAACAGTGAAATATGCCGAGTAATAAACATATCAGAAATAAAATAAAACTCAGGAATAAAAATAGCACAGCTTCATAAATGTGATGGACGAAATGGAAGCGATGTCCTTAGTCGTAATTGCGTGTGTAGATCTGTTACCACAATTTATTGCCATGTAGCACAGGAGGGGACAGAGCTTCAGCACCTTTGCATTTGAAGGTTCGAATTTTCGTCAGTCACTTGTGATGCAGACAAACTTTGGCTCCCGGTCAGTACGCGAGCATGCAGATATTTGAGCCTTTGTGCTCAACAATGTTATGCCTCAACTGTGCACTTCGTGCTCTGTTTGTTACCGTACCAGACACGTGAAAGGACTAGTGTGTAAAGCGTTTGCATAACACTAGTGCACCAAATGTTGGCTTAGGACTGATGTGACTGATGTCGACCATGGTCATCGGATTACAAATAGGCTTGGTGACCATTTTAACGACATGGGTTTACATAAAACGATTCCGCATCCTTTGGCATAAATTCAAATTATTCCATATAAAGGTGCTAGTTTTTCCACGGCTACAATGACTAAATTTTCGCGTTGACATACGCAACTCTTGTATGTCACACAATATCGGCCTGCAATGTCACTGTGACAGTGTGACTGTGACAGTGTGACTGTGACAGTGTGACTGTGACAGTGTGACTGTGACAGTGTGACTGTGACAGTGTGACTGTGACAGTGTGACTGTGACCGTAACTGTGACCGTAACTGTAACCGTAACTGTGACTGTAAGTGTGACTGCAACTGTGACTGTAACTGTGACTGCAATTGTGACCGTGACTGATTGCAACTGTGACCATAACTGTGACTGCAACTGTGACTGTAACTGTGACTGAAACTGTGACCGTAACTGTGGCTGCAACTGTGACCATAACTGTGACTGCAACTGTGACCGTAGCTGTGACTGCAACTGTGATCATGACTGCGACTGAAACTGTGACCGTAACTGTGGCTGCAACTGTGACCATAACTGTGACTGCAACTGTGACCGTAGCTGTGACTGCAACTGTGACCGTAACTGTGATTGTAACTGTGATCATGGCTGCGACGGCAACTGTGACCGTAACTGACTGCAACTGTGACCGTAACTGTGGCTGCAACTGTGATCATGACTGCGACTGCAACTGTGACCGCAACTGACTGCAACTGTGACCATGACTGCGACTGCAACTGTGACCGTAACTGTGGCTGCAACTGTGACCATGACTGCGACTGCAACTGAGACCGTAACTGACTGCAACTGTGACTGTAACTGTGACTGCAACTGTGACCGTGGCTGCGACTGCAACAGTGTGACTGAGACTGCAACTGGGGCTGTGCCTGTGACTGTGACTGTGACTGTTACTGTGTAGCTGTGACTGTAACTGTGACTATTGTTGTGCAATTGTGACTGTTACTGTGCAACTGTGATTGTTACGGTGTAGCTGTGACTGTAACTGTGACTATTGCTGTGTAGTTGTAACTATTGCTGTGTAATTGTGACTGTTACTGTGCAACTGTGATTGTTACTGTGCAACTGTGGTTGTTACCATGTGACTGTGACTGTTACTGTGAAGCTGTGACTGTGACTGCGGTGCCGTAACTGCAGGATTGTGACTGCGTGTCTATAGTTATGACTGTGATTGCGATTGTGATTGTGATTGTAACTGTGACTGTGACTATGTGACTATGACTGTAACTGCGGCTGTGACTGTTGTTGTGTGACTGCTACTGTGCAATTGTTACTGTGTTACTGTTACTGCGTGACTGTTACTGTGCGACTTTGGCCCCAGGACCGCGACTGCGTGGCTATTTCTGCGACTGAGACTGTGACCGTTAATGTGCGACGGTGACTGTGACCGCGTGACCGTGACCGCGTGACCGTGACCGCGTGACTGTGACCGCGTGACCGTGACCGCGTGACTGTGACCGCGTGACCGTGACCGCGTGACCGTGACCGCGTGACCGTGACCGCGTGACCGTGACCGCGTGACTGTGACCGCGTGACTGTGACCGCGTGACTGTGACCGCGTGACTGTGACCGCGTGACTGTGACCGCGTGACTGTGACCGCGTGACCGTGACCGCGTGACCGTGACCGCGTGGCTGTGACCGCGTGACTGTGACCGCGTGACTGTGATCACGTGACTGTGACCGCGTGACCGTGACCGCGTGACTGTGACCGCGTGACCGTGACCGCGTGACTGTGACCGCGTGACCGTGACCGCGTGACTGTCACCGCCCCACCTTGTGATCGCCGACAGCGTGATTATGCAGCAGCGTGGGCGTAACCAGGCATCGCCGTGCTCCCCTCAGCTGGGCGCGGTTTACGACACCACTATCCTGGGCAAACTGGCGTCGACCGTCCGGCACGTTTACACGGACTTTAGACTGGTGTGCCGGGCGCTTGACGACTTTGGATACGCCGACAGTGGCGACGTTATCGGAGCGTGCCGGCGATGAACGACTCGGGGGGCCATGCCGCCGGCAACAGTTGGTGCGGCCAACTTGTGAGATAAACATCACCAGGTGAGGAGGCTCGGCTCGTCTCGCACCGTCCGAAGTGTGCTCGGCACCAAAGTGGTTTGGAACGTTTGGAGTTTTTAACGTTTGGAACTCCTGCATGATGGTACGGACCACAAAGCAGTGTTGACAAACATAAGCAATAAAAAGGATCTTGTTTCATCCGACCTGTGCAATGGTCAAATGAGAGAAAGTGAAGTTGAGAGAAAGAGAGAGGAGAGAGAGAGAGAGAGAGAGTGAGAGCGAGAGGGAGAGGGAGAGGGAGAGAGGGAGAGAGGGAGAGAGAGTGAGAGAGATATAAAGCCATAGATAGAACTTGAGCTGGAGCTGGAGCTAGAACTAGAGTTAGATATAGAGATACAGATAGTGAAAGAGATAGAGATAGAGATAAACATAGATATAAAAACGAAATACAATGATGCATGCACGAGAACAGCTTGCATATGAGCATTCGCAAAGTACGAGTAAGTGAGATTAGTCGCTGGATTATGCATGGCTGAGTGAAAGAGTGATGTAAAACGCTATGACGAGTACTATTTGAACACTATCCCATAAAGTGGCGAGACGCGGTGAGGGGACCACAAAACGGAACAAAGTGGTGACAACGCCAACAGCCGACAGCGTAGTTACATTGATTTTCCACGGAATTTCATCTCGTTGCCGCAGCCATACCACTGATTACACAGCGATTGATAGCACGATAGCACGATACTGTGCTAACCGGACACACACGGAAGGCGGATCAAGCTCATCAGCCAGTGGAGCGGGCGGAGTGAACGCTCTGAGTACTGGAGTGGGGCCAAGGTTGTACCAAATTCATAAAAACACTCGGATTTGGAAGGACACAGGACTCAGACGAGCTGATGTTTCTGAACGATCTGCCATGCTGCATCGACTCGAAATGTCTAGTGTTTGCTGATGACGTCAACATTTTTAGGAGGGTAGGGTCGGTGGACGACGTCACCCGCCTGAAGAAGGACATTGATTCCCTCTTTAAATGGTCCGCAGACTGGATGCTATCCATGAACACTCCGAAATGTAAATCGTTTGCAATGACTTTCCGTCGTACTCCTGTGCGCTTCGAGTAGAAGGTACATGATACAACGCTGCAGCGTGAGACTGCGATGCGAGACCTGGATGTTTATCTGGACAGTAAATTGATATTTGCACAGAATGTGACAAAAACTGTGTCATCTGCGAACCGAGCTCTGGAACTGTTTATTAGATCAATGCAAGCAGGAGTTCCTGGTAGCAAATTCTCGAAAATTGCTCCGTTGGCGGCACATAACGCGAACATTAGGTCTCGCCTTGAGTATTGCTCCGTCATCTGGGGAGTCCCAGCCACAGCACATCTGACCAGTATTGACAGAGAAAAGCATAATTTTGCTATGTGGCTAGCTCGACACTGTAATGCTTCACCTCGACCGGAATCTCTGCGATATCAGAATCTTCTTCGCTTTCCCAACATGACGTCCGTATCCACTCGTCGCGTACAGTCCGACATATGTTCTTACGAAACGTTTCGTGTGGCAGAACGGACTCGTCAGTGTTGTTGCAGAACTTTGGATTATGTGCCCCAGTTAGGAGAAATAGGCAACCTGTTTTATTCTATGTACCGTATGGACGTGTAGAAACCATTAGGTGTGGCTTGTTTAGCAGATTATTATGAGAAATGAACACATTTCTAGCGATGACAACAAATGCAGACATATTCACGAATCCGCTGAATGCATTTAAGACGCAGGTGGTTAGGTAATGTACTGCGTCACACGCTCACATCTGAGTCGAGTAGCCATCAGGCATCGATGCAGTTTTAACAGGCTTTTACCTGTTTGAACTGGAAACTGCTCATCTGCGCCTTTTAGCTAACGACTTCTCCCGTGAACGGCGCAATATGCTGTTGGATATCGTGGATATCGTGGACAACAAAAAAAAGTTAATATTGGCATCGTAAAAGGTGTCATTGAGGAAAATGATGGAACACTCGTTTTTATCTGGGAATGGGTTATCCTGGAGCGAGATAATGCAATCCAGTTACCCATCCTCGTAACTGGCCTCATACTGTCTAAGCTTATCATACTACAGCTACTCATTGTGTGGATATATCCAGAACTTTTTAGGGGAGGGTAGTGAAATGAAGTACCTACCTGCGGCAATTCGATAATCAACTCCAATGTTTCTTGCTTCTTGTCTTGCTCGGGACACACACCGTTTAAAATAACGAGGAAATTTTGACAGCGGGTTTGGTCAGACCACGACAATCACATTGAGCTCTGACGTGACAAGAAAGGCCCTTGTAAGGTGACAAAGCTGACTTGGTGGTTACGTGGGTGAGCGACAGCTGCGCTGTATCTCTCGAAATTCTGGCGACAAACGTGGAGGGCTCACTTTTGTCCCACACGCAACAACCCATGCACCACTTTGCAAAGGTAGCATAGCTAAAAGGGGACTTAGGTAGCCGCACCCTTCGCAATTGGTGGTGTGCCAGGTTTTCCAGAGAAAAGCATGGAAAATGTCCAAACAAAATTGGAAGTACCCAACGCGCCATGTAGATTAGCACATATTCCCGCCAGATAAAGGGGCCCAGGAGCCTCAGCCCTCTTGTAAGAAAGCCTTGCATGCACCAACGCTACTCAGCCCTCAGCAGCGGTGCCACAGACTGTTCGCTCTTGGATGTCTGACAATATAGGAAAACTCACACTTGGACAGTTGTGACTGTCCTAGCAATGCACGAAGTCTTCCACCCTGGGAAACACTTCAGCATTCAGGGCTCTCTACCCGTGCAATGTTCGTGGGCCGGAAAAGCATCCAGGTGGCGACCTGCTGAACCATTCACGCGGTCAGTTCGCGGGTGTCAGACTGGCCAGTGGCGCATTTCGGTTGTTGCAGCTATTTCGCCCTGCCTGATGACATGTCACCTGGCGATGACAAGTGACCTGACGATGACATGCCACCTGGCAATGACATGTCACCTGGCGATGACATGTCACCTGGCGATGACATGTCCCTGGCGATGACATGTCACCTGGCGATGACATGTCCCTGGCGATGACATGTCACCTGGCGATGACATGTCCCTGGCGATGACATGTCCCTGGCGATGACATGTCCCTGGCGATGACGTGTCACCTGGCGATGACATGTCACCTGGCGATGACATGTCACCTGGCGATGACATGTCACCTGGCGATAACATGTTGAGCGGCGTCCTCACCTGGCAGGCAGCAGAGGCAGACGGCCAGCAGCACGAGCGTCGGCATGCTGCCGTACCCGGCACACCACCTGGTCAGACTGAGTCGGCCTGGTGGCTGCTGCAGCGGCGCCGCCGCCGGCTGTATTGGTGCCCGGGGGTACACGGCCGGGGGGCGGGGACTGCCGACCCAGTACGTTCTGTGCCCGGCGGGGCTGCCGACCCAGTCTGTCCCGGGGGAACCCAGTCCGTCTCGGGGGGCTAGCCAGTCAGTCCCGGGGGAGGAGGGAGGACTGTCAACCCAGTCCGTACCGTGTCCGGGGGAGGGGGCTGCTGACCCAGTCTGTCCCCTGCCCGAGGGAAGGGGGACTGTCGACCCAGTCCGTACCGTATCCGGGGGGGGTCTGCTGACCCAGTCCGTCCCATGTCGGGGCGGGGGGGGGGACTGCCGTGCTGGTCAGTCCCGGGGGGGGGGGACCCAGTCCGTCTCTGGGAGGGGAGTCCTAGCCAGTCTGTCCCGGGGGGCCTAGCCAGTCCGTCCCTTGCCCGAGGGGGACTGCCGACCCAGTCCGTCCCATGTGTCCATGTGTTCGTTGTGGTGGCTGACGCAGCCAAGTAAGCTCTCGGCGCACCTGTGGCGCGCGGCCAGTGGGCTGGCGAGGGACCACATTGCTTTATCGGCTGCACATTCTCACAGTACACCGATGAACAGTACACAGTACACCGATCTGGTATGTGCATGCGTTCAGTTGAACCATATTATCCGTTAAATTACTCACCGATGGAAATTCAGTATGCTCATTCAATGTGCATTATGTCATTGGCGTTAATTTACTCTCTGACATTCAGTGTACTTTAGTCATAGTCCCGCCTCACCGAAGGTAGGGCTACACCTGTCGGATCCAAACCGGCCACATCCGTGTAGCTAATTCCTCACTGATTACAAGAGTACCATGCCGGTGCGTTCTTGGCACTAAACAAATTCGCTACCACCTGGATTCCATATTTCGGGTCGGCGGTGGCATTCTAGCCATGCTAAAATAATACGTCAATACGCTTGCGAAAGTATGGCGTCGTCCACTTCGAGGCGTCCGTAAAGATATTACGCCAACGACTGAATCGCCAATTAAGGACCCGATTGTAGTGCCCATTATTTCTAGAATTTACCACTACCATAGCTGACTTTACTACCTGCAAAGTGAAAGATTCAGCCTAGTTCAACTTTAAAATTGCGACGTCCTGTAAATGGGAACATAGAACTTTATTCTGGGACGGAAGCCTGGTTATGGGATTCTAACTCGGGACCTATAAAGATCGAAATTACATTTTCAGTAACAGTCATGCGAAGAAAGTGTGGATTAATGATCTCATTAGCACTAGAGCATCACTGATGAAGTAGTATAACTTCACACATTTCAAACACGGACTATCGGTCATCTAAAGTCGCGGAATACAACAATTTCTTTTTAATCATTGTCTTCATCTGATATAATCGAAACCTCGCGATCAAATATCGTATGCCACGTTGGTTAACTGACATGCCTTAGTATGAGAAGCGTAATCGAATTCTTAAAAAGTTGAATCCGTAAAATCGCTTTGGCCATAATGTTTGTGCAACT
This sequence comes from Imbricaverruca yamaguchii, assembly GCA_034440575.1. NCBI lineage: Eukaryota > Metazoa > Arthropoda > Thecostraca > Neoverrucidae > Imbricaverruca > Imbricaverruca yamaguchii. Next base: position 1,972,293 of record JAOTOL010001609.1, on the reverse strand, counting down.
TTCATCCGCTCTTTCTCTTCATCTTCGCATTAATTCATGTGACTGATAGAATGCAGCCACGCTTAGCAGAAATGTTAGCCGCTCCTTAGATCAACCCACAGCTGTCCAGTCCAGATATGGCAGAAGACGCTTCAATTCCAGCGGTATGACATATTTGTGTATTTCCCACAGAGAACGCTGCAGTCGCCGACGCATTTTCCTATACACGAAGCACTTGAGCGGACCGCTCAAATCCGGAACTAAAGGACGGGTCGAAAAGAAATTAAAATCAAGACATCAAGAATCAAGAAGAATCGCAAATAGATACTTCCTGCGGATAGCAGCCTGGCTCATGATGTGTTGAATTTTGTCTATCGCGGCGAGCAGTGACTAGAGCATACTTAGTGCGTAGTATCTTTGCCCGTTATGTGTTGTAATTTGTATGGTGGTGAGGCAAGCTGTTCCCAACAACCTTACTCAAGTTTTGTGCTGTTGGTACCTCGATGCACAATATGGTTACCGTGGTTGTGCTATGGACGATATCGACGACATTCGATATTGGTCGGGTTAATGTTTGGGCCAAGTTTCGCTCGTGGGAAATTTTCGCTCGTCTGCCGGAAATGTTCCGGCATGCATGACCCATTGTACAAATTGTATCCGTAAGCACGGTCTCTTCTAACATCCGACGCACAAGATTCGCACCCAGCTTCGTTACGATCCCAATGGAGGAATCAGCACATTCATTTGCGTCGCTGCCCCCCTAAGTTCACCATCTGATATTGCTTCTGCTGGGCAAAGATTGAGCACCATTAATGCCATTGTAAATATTATCAGTCCGCTGAACGTCTGTGCTTGCCATCAAAGACAAATACAACCCCCACTTTGCGACATGTCATTAATTGAATATGTTGCCACAAACATGTAAAAGACTGCAAGGGAAAACCTCCTGAATTTCAACGAACAACTACACGTGCGGACTGAATTTGTATTGCCCAACACTCATTTATTCCGAGCGACTAAATAGTAGACGCAGATTCAATAATGGATGAATTGACACACTGCAATGGCCGGTTATCAAGCGCTTCACGGCAGAACTGCAGGACCGGTGCGGCCCGCGGGGACGGGCCGCCCGCGCCGACTCTGTTTGTGCCACCATAAGGCGCCACTAGGAGTCCTGCACGAATCAGGACACCAGACGTGTCATTTGACAAGAGATGTGTCAGGCGCAAGACCGGACATCGCACCACTTCCGGCAGGTACAGGCTGACGTTATGCTGCCACCGACAAAGACTGGCGCTGTCCACAGTATTATCGTACCGCTGCCGGCCGCTGTCCACAGTATTATCGTGCCGCTGCCGGCCGCTGTCCACAGTATTGTCGTACCGCTACCGGCCGCTGTCCACAGTATTATCGTACCCCCACCGGCCGCTGTCCACAGTATTATCGTACCGCTGCCGGCCGCTGTCCACAGTATTATCGTACCCCCACCGGCCGCTGTCCACAGTATTGTCGTACCGCTGCCGGCCGCTGTCCACAGTATTGTCGTACCGCTACCGGCCGCTGTCCACAGTATTATCGTACCGCCACCGGCCGCTGTCCACAGTATTATCGTACCGCTGCCGGCCGCTGTCCACAGCATTATCGTACCGCCACCGACAGTGAGCGGCGTTATTCACAGCAACCATGAGCGGTGAATAGCGTTATCCGCAGTAACCACCAGAGGTGAGCAATGTTATCCACAAAGGCGGTGAACAGCGTTATCCACAGTAACCCAACGAGGCGGTGAACAGCGTTATCCACAGTAACCCAACGAGGCGGTGAACAGCGTTATCCACAGTAACCCAACGAGGCGGTGAACAGCGTTATCCACAGTAACCCAACGAGGCGGTGAACAGCGTTATCCACAGTAACCCAATGAGGCGGTGCGCAGTGTTATCCACAGGAACCACAAGTGGTGAGTAATGCTATCCACAAAGGCGGTGACAGCGTTATCAGCAGTAACACAACAAGGCGATGAACAGCGTTATGCACAGGAACCACAAGCGGTGAACAATGCTACCCACAGAGGCAGTGAATAGTGCCATCGAGAGTAACCCAACGCGGGAGGTATCGCCACAAAACATTTTCGTCGAACAAAGGATGTGCACTCATAAAACGTAGTGATGCTAGGTAATAAACAGACATTTGAAAGGAACTGTTGAATTCTGCGTGAATAAAGTATACAAACTGTCACGAAGAAAGGTTCGCGGGAACCTGAACGAAATTGTGATGGCCCAGTCTTGAACGTTGATGACCTTACTACGTTGTTTTGATAGATCCTCACCAACTTGCTTGCGTTTCTCGCACAGGTCATCGTTTCTCTCGCACAGGTCTCGACGCCATCGTGTGTCTGAAAAGTAGCCTGACGACCTTCCGATGAAGGCGGAAACACCCACCCGTTCGACAATCCGCAGTGTGTCCAAAGAATGCTCCTGGGATCAAGCAAATTGCAATAAATAAGAGCAGCGAGCTGTCCAATGCAAGTCGCAGCAGGCCGTGCTACGTTGGAGTGACAAAAGTTTCCGGCTGGTGCATATACCGAAGCTGGATGTGCACCTAGTGTTGGTGCCGGATCGGCTACGGGGATGGATGATTATGTCGCAACTTCTCTGCAGCGTGCATCAACATGTAGCGAATCGAATTATGGCGAGGAATCGCCTGGAGCCGTGCTCATGGGCGGATATGGGACTCTCGCGCGCTTCTAAGGTAGACAAGGATCAGAAAATAGCCCGCCCACATAATAAATCGGCCGCGACACTGCAACTTCCCTCTCGCGAGACCCACGATATGAAAAGATATCCAGCTGTAGTTGAAAACAGTCTTCATTTGCCGGACCCCGTGGAGATAACACATTGTTTCCAAACTTTGATGATAGGAAACTTTGTGACATTCTTCTCGCTGACACCTCGAGACAAGGCATGCATGTGGGCGGCGCCTGTGTGTATTGATCTTGCCTCGTGCTGAACATTGCTCGAGTACAAGCAGAGCTGTGCTTAGGCATTATTGCATCAAACGGAATTACATTGAGATATCGAATTATATCGAAATTAGTGTGGCATTTAGTGATGAATAGCCTGATGACCAAGTGTGTTCGTTCGCTTTCAGGCCCAAAGAGTAGCTTAAGATAACGTTTGGTGGAGTTACTGTCCAACGTTCATGCCACCTTTGGCACATTTTTTTTTTGTTGATTTCATTGCGTGGCGCTCATGGTGTGCACGAGTCTTGATGAGGCCGGATGGGTTCCACACTATCTGCAACACTGACAGCTCCAACTGCTGTCCTTATAGGCTGTGGTCAGACCAACACCGTGCTCCGGGGAGTGTAGCGCGCGACATCGCTTCGGGGAGTGTAGCGCGCGACATCGCTCCGGGGAGTGTAGCGCGCGACATCGCCCCGGGGAGTGTAGTGCGCGACATCGCTCCGGGGAGTATAGTGCGCGACATCGCTCGCCCACGGCGGGTGCACGTCAAGAAATGCCGGCAGTTGCCGCGCGTCGACTTGTGCATTTGGAACATGGATTTATCGTGGGATCTGCTTCCATCGGCGAGCTGGTTAGCTGACAGAGAATGTCGTACTTGGCTTCCAACGCTGTGGTGATGGCCTGTAGCTATTGCCGCGGAGCTTGGCAACATATTTTCACGCTGCTCGAATTTAGCTTGAGCACATTCTGGATGTTGGGTGCGTTTTTTTTTGTGGTGAACAGCCAAAATACACAAATGTACCTGACTTCTGAAAGGCCTCTTCGACCCCGCTGCCCTCGCCCTGTTACGGGGGAGGGGGGAGGTGGCTCAGAAAAGCACAGCGATAATATGCTGCAGTGTTGTGGCGTCACGTGCATTCCACTGTTTCTTGATATTTATATTCTCGGCAAGCATATAGTTAGTGTTTATTCGCACTTGTGTGTGTGTGTGTGTGTGTGTGTGTGTGTGTGTTTCAAGCATGCGGGAAGGCCACCGCATTGAGGTTGACACACGCGCGGCCTCCCACTGGACCGTGGCGCTCTTGGTCGGTCTGGGCTGTTCATCGTCAACATCTTGCACATCAGCACCCGACCGTCAGGTTATTGTACCGTCATACCAAGCGAACGCGGCACACTACAGACGCCTTCAATATCAGCACCCGACCGTCAGGTTATTGTACTGTCATACCAAGCGAACGCGGCACACTACAGACGCCTTCAATATCAGCACCCGACCGTCAGGCTATTGTACTGTCATACCAAGTGCACGCGGCACACTACAGACGCCTTCAATATCAGCACCCGACCGTCAGGTTATTGTACTGTCATACCAAGCGAACGCGGCACACTACAGACGCCTTCAATATCAGCACCCGACCGTCAGGCTATTGTACTGTCATACCAAGTGCACGCGGCACACTCTACAGACGCCTTCAATATCAGCACCCGACCGTCAGGCTATTGTACTGTCATACCAAGTGCACGCGGCACACTCTACAGACGCCTTCAATATCAGCACCCGACCGTCAGGTTATTGTACTGTCATACCAAGTGCACGCGGCACACTCTACAGACGCCTTCAATATCAGCACCCGACCGTCAGGCTACTGTACTGTCATACCAAGTGCACGCGGCACACTCTACAGTCGCCTTCAATATCAGCACCCGACCGTCAGGCTATTGTACTGTCATACCAAGTGCACGCGGCACACTACAGACGCCTTCAATATCAGCACCCGACCGTCAGGTTATTGTACTGTCATACCAAGTGCACGCGGCACACTCTACAGACGCCTTCAATATCAGCACCCGACCGTCAGGTTATTGTACTGTCATACCAAGTGCACGCGGCACACTACAGACGCCTTCAATATCAGCACCCGACCGTCAGGTTATTGTACTGTCATACCAAGTGCACGCGGCACACTCTACAGTCGCCTTCAATATCAGCACCCGACCGTCAGGCTACTGTACTGTCATACCAAGTGCACGCAGCACACTACAGGTGCGCTATGATGCTGTACCGTCTTACTCTTGAGCCCCCAGGCGGTCGGCTGTTCCAAACTGGCCGCATTGAATGGCTAAAGGATGGCGTGATTTTTTTGTCCAAGTTAGCTTGTCTTAATACAGTGGTTTTGTCTGATCATCTTCCAACTCATTATGTATTTGTAGGGCCCTTTCTGTGCCAGCTTTGAAGCCGTTGTAAGCCCTTGCTTTCTTGGGACATGAGTATCTAGTTTGCGAAGTTGACGTTAGAAACAAGCGAAGACGAGGACAGCTCTGAAGAAAAAGACTGGACAACTTTGACACCTCTGTAGTACTGACCAAGCGGAGGGAAATTACATCATTTGAGCCGACAATGACGGCTCATAATGGGCGGAGCCAGGGGTTTGCCAGGTCGAAAAGGTCTGGATATCCAGCAGCAATGGGCGATGTTATCCACGGAGATTCCGCACCGGCCATCATAGGGGAGCATGGATCATCGAACAATCGAACAGGGGAGCACAGGCCATCGAACAGGGGAGCACAGACCATCGAACAGGGGAGCACGGATCATCGGACAGGGGAGCACGGATCATCGGACAGGGGAGCACGGATCATCGGACAGGGGAGCACGGATCATCGAACAGGGGAGCACGGATCATCGGACAGGGGAGCACGGATCATCGGACAGGGGAGCACGGATCATCGGACAGGGGAGCACGGATCATCGAACAATCGGACAGGGGAGCACAGGCCATCGGACAGGGGAGCACAGGCCATCGTACAGGGGAGCACAGGCCATCAGACAGGGGAGCACAGACCATCGGACAGGGGAGCACGGATCATCGGACAGGGGAGCACGGATCATCGGACAGGGGAGCACAGACCATCGGACAGGGGAGCACGGACCATCGGACAGGGGAGCACGGATCATCGGACAGGGGAGCACGGATCATCGGACAGGGGAGCACAGACCATCGGACATGGGAGCACAGACCATCGGACAGGGGAGCACGGATCATCGGACAGGGGAGCACGGATCATCGGACAGGGGAGCACAGACCATCGGACAGGGGAGCACGGACCATCGAACAGGGGAGCACGGATCATCGGACAGGGGAGCACGGATCATCGGACAGGGGAGCACGGATCATCGAACAGGGGAGCACAGACCATCGAACAGGGGAGCGCAGGCCATCGAACAGGGGAGCACAGGCCATCGAACAGGGAAGCACAGGCCATCGAACAGGGGAGCACAGGCCATCGAACAGGGGAGCACAGGCCATCGGACAGGGGAGCACGGACCATCGGACAGGGGAGCACGGATCATCGGACAGGGGAGCACGGATCATCGGACAGGGGAGCACAGACCATCGGACATGGGAGCACAGGCTATCGGACAGGGGAGCACGGATCATCGGACAGGGGAGCACGGATCATCGAACAGGGGAGCACAGACCATCGAACAGGGGAGCGCAGGCCATCGAACAGGGGAGCACAGGCCATCGGACAGGGGAGCACAGACCATCGGACAGGGGAGCACGGACCATCGGACAGGGGAGCACGGATCATCGGACAGGGGAGCACGGATCATCGGACAGGGGAGCACAGACCATCGGACATGGGAGCACAGGCCATCGGACAGGGGAGCACGGATCATCGGACAGGGGAGCACGGATCATCGAACAGGGGAGCACAGGCCATCGAACAGGGGAGCACAGGCCATCGAACAGGGGAGCACAGGCAATCGAACAGGGGAGCACGGATCATCGAACAGGGGAGCATAAACCATCGAACAGGGGAGCACAGGCCATTGGACAGGGGAGCACAGACCATCGGACAGGGGAGCACAGGCCATCGAACAGGGGAGCACAGGCCATCGGACAGGGGAGCACAGGCAATCGAACAGGGGAGCACGGATCATCGAACAATCGGACAGGAGAGCACAGGCCATGGGACAGGGGAGCAAGTAAACCACAGGCCCAGCGTATGTGTGTGTGTGAGTGAATTTTGCTAGCCTGCCACCGTGTGGTGATATCGGCTGGTAAACACCAGCCATCATATCCATGTAATCTGATTGCAGATTACATGATGCAAGAGTATCCATGTAATCTGATTGCAGGCGTGGTTCCACCAGATACAGAGGAGAACGAATTCGACATGGTATTTAATAACTTCGTGAAACGACGAGCCTAATACCTGAGCCCAGCATGTACACATATCCACAACTTCTGACATAGTGACACATTTTTGGAAAATGTTCCTCGCATTGTTGTGACCCTGACGCTGCCACCGCACATAACAGAACTATGTGCGCGCTGCCCTCTCAGCACGGTCGAAGCCTTCCACAACGGTGCTGATGACGAAGTCGATGGTCAGCTTGTAGATGGTGTCCATGTTGTCGGTGTACCCGTCTCTCAGAGTCATCTTCACCGCCTCCAGAAAGGGCTTCTTGATTTTCTGGAAGGCATTGACACATTGGAGCGCAGAGGTGTCCAGGATGGGCGACATTTGGTGGACGGCCGGGAATACCTCCACCGTAGCACTCGTGTAGCCAGACACAAGTCAGGCATTCGACACTGTAGCAGGTTCAATCATCAGCAGGTCATCGACCGGGAGTACCTCCACCGTAGCACGCGTGTAGCCAGACACAAGTCAGGCATTCGACACTGTATCAGGTTCAGTCGTTAGCAGGTCATCGGCAGGGAGTACCCATCCACCGCAGCACTCGTGTAGCTAGACATAAGTCAAACATTCGATACTAGCCCGTTCAATCGTCAGCGACAAACGGCCTAGCGTAGCTACATCCCTAAACTTTTAAAGCTACTTGAAACATTTGTATAATCTCCTTTGGTGGACTTACCAGATCAGGTTAAGGAGGTCAACGTCGGGGTGCGGGCGGTTAAGGAGGTCAACGTCCTAGTCGTAGTTTCCGGACCCCGGTCGCAAAGTAAGCGAGATGTCGTGGTTCAGTATTGATGATAAGCAAACTGAAGGCTTATCCTAGCACAGGATTGGACACAGTAGCAGGTCATCGGCCGGGAACACCTCAGATCATATTAAGGAGGTCAACGTCGGGGTGCGGGCGGTTTAGGAGGTCAACGTCCTAGTCATAGTTTCCGTAACCATATTGAGACGAGACCATGGTCTGCAGGACATGATATATAACGGATAAAGTCACGACTTTAATCCGCCCTTGCTTCCTATCGCAAGACACTAAAACGCCATTTTAAACAAAATATGCACAAATGATGTAATCAATTGTATGTCCATGTCAAAGCCATATCATGAAAGCCGCGATAATTACTTCAGACAACTCTCATAAGTGCAAATATGTCCCTACGCATTACGAAGGCTAGGATACTGAACTCTTTAAACACTCTCTTATTATCGATGCTGGTCGCCTCTTGATTGCGTCGTGCATTGGAATAAGTTGTTGTTCGCGTCTCACCCAGAAGAACTCCTTTTTGAAGCCGGGCACCTTGGTGTGGGCGCCGCCGATCTGGTGTAGCAGCGTGAAGAAGTAGTCCATGTCCTCCAGAGCCTTGATGGCCTCGTCCAGCGAGCTCATCACGATAGACGCGTGCTCGGCCAGCTCCAGACTCTCGGCCTGCGCGTCCCGGCTGCGCAGCTTACGGAACTTCTCGAAAAAGTTGATCAGCTCGGTGTGGTCCTCGAACAGCCTGCGGAACATGGAGAGAGATACTTTGGGGAGACGAACAGAGAAGCCGAAGCAAAATGTATATGTGTGTGTTTTCGTCTGCGTGTGTGTATATGTGTTTGTGTTTGTGAGAGAGACTGAGAGAGAGAGAGAAAGAGATAGAAAGAAAGCGAGAGAAGGAGAGAGAGATAAAAGCGAAGAAGATAGATACAAGGGGAGTTTTAATATTCAGGAAATATCTGTAAAAAATTTCCTTTTCGGCTGCCGACATCGTTTACACATAATCGACATTCTCTGCTATAGACTCGATGGGCTCCTCAGGTTCTGATGGCGGGACCTTCCCCAGAACCCCAGACAGAGGGAGTCTGATGACCAACCGCAGGAATGTGAGTCGTTCTTTCAGATTACTATCTAGGATCTCCAGTGGAATGGTTTTAATATGCACGGCAATTGTCACGTATGAACGTACATCAGAGTGCGGCTAGGATTTTGTAAGGAGACAATAAAGCTTACCGATATGCTCAGGCCGCCTTGCAAAGCAAATGTATTGAGAAGCTACCACAAAAGTCCTCGACATATACAAAATTTTGCTGCATACAAGCGTCGTGAGCAAATGCAACGTTTGCGCTCTTTCCGCGTGTCTGTCCTCCGCACTGGATCAGGGGATCTCATGGCATTATAAGACGGTTCAATGGTCATTCCTAGTAGCCTTAAATAACAAAGCTAAGTTTGATAGGCCAAGTAGAGTTGCTGCAGTCGCCTGTGGACGGGTCCACGGCCGCCGGGGCTGGCGCCACCACCTCCAGCTGAGAGCCACCACTCGAGCTGGCCAGCCGGCCACCCCACCCAGCTGTCCACAGGTAACGGCGACAGGGTCAGTGGTGGCGGCAGGGTCAGCGGCAGGGTCAGTGTGGTGGCAGGTTCAGTATGGAGACAGGGTCAGTATGGCGACAGGGTCAGTATGGCGACAGGGTCAGTATGGTGGCAGGGTCAGTATGGCGGCAGGGTCAGTATTGCGGCAGGGTCAGTGTTGGCGTGAGGGTCAGCGGCAGGGTGAGTATGGCGGCAGGATCAGTATGGCGGCAGGGTCAGTATGGCGACAGGGTCAGTATGGCGACAGGGTCAGTATGGTGGCAGGGTCAGTATGGTGGCATGGTCAGTATGGCGGTAGGGTCGGTATGACGGCAGGGTCAGTACGGCAGCAGGGTCAGTATGGCGACAGGGTCCGCTTGCTGTCAGGGTCAGCGTGTCGGCTGGGCCAGCGTGGCGGCAGGGTCAGTGTGGTTACTGCCGGGGTGTGAGACTGCCACCAGGAGTGGTGGCTGCCACCGAGAGTGGTGGCTGCCACCGGGGGTAGTGGCTGCCACCGGGAGTGGTAGAGTAGTGGCTGCCACCGAGAGTGGTGGCTGCCACCGAGGGTGGTGGCTGCCACCGTGAGTGGTGGCTGCCACCGAGAGTGGTGGCTGCCACCGGGAGTGGTTGCCTTGGCCAGCGCTAGTATCGCACCGACGGTGGCGCCTCTGGCGGCGATCCTGCAGCCCTCTGCCGGCCGGCGCTAGCGGAGATGCCCGGCGACACCTCCATGTACTGGCACCTCCATCTGTTAATGCATGACGTATTCATGGATAGGAAGCTACCTGCCGGCATTCAAGATTGTTATTTGCCCCAGTCCCTGCACTATACATTCACCAGTACATTTAAACAGGGGTGAAATTTTATGTTTTAGTTTCATATGCTTTCGGCAGAACATGGATCCCTCCATCTTTGTCTCAGCACCAACAACTTCTTGCTCTCTTAGCATGGGACGCTATGTGGTGAGTCCCACCAACCATATTGGCAACACTCACTGCCTCTATGCATCGGACACCATCAAAACATTCTTTCTCCCCATCCTCCATCCCTTCTCCCAGTGACCTTCAAGGCTTCTAACGCTTCGTAGATGATCATATTATTAACTTCAGTACGCAACGTTCCTTGCTTAGTTGTCCCACTTTATGTCCCTTGCCCTACTTCACGATGTTGCCTTTTGCTGTGACCTGCAATAAGCTGGCATGTTTCATCGGAATGGTATCTGTCTTTGCTGAAACCTTTGGAAGACATCATCTTGCACGTCGGTACATTATTTATAAACGCGGATGTTTTTCATAAGATGTGATCTGCTGCGAAAATATAGCAAGTATCCTAGTCGAGAATTGCAGCATGCATTTTATTGCTTACGGGATCCCGAAAAACATTTAATCATTACAAGGAGCGAATATACTAATGGATTCATCAATTATCATTTGCTAATTTAAACATGCATTATGTTTTCTCAATAGGCCTTTGCCACGGGGAAGTTTACTTCCGTTAGCAAGCTCATTTTGTCCGCTATGTAAAAGCCGTTTCTATGACACCACAGATTACGCAATGCGCGTGCACTATTTCTGCGCATCAATCACTTGTCAGCTGGCGGCTGTTTTGGCTGTTCGGCATCCCACTGCTCGGTGTTCAGCCTTCATTACAGCCAGTCGATCTCAATCTCGCTAATAACGAAAGCATAATATTGGCATCCTGAGCCCCGCACACGTAAGCATTGATTATTGATTACCGGGGAACTCTTGCACATGCGAAAACTATTTTCTACGAGCACGATGAAGCGACACCGTGCGTTGCCTGAACATTAGACGGAAGCCTGTAACTGCGTTCGAGGCCGCCTATACGGCAAATAATCGCCCGAACACCCCATTGATGACATCCTGGACGACAAACGTTTTCATGGCACTTGGTCAGTGGCTATGGTCGTTAAGCTTTTGTTTTCTACGTGGTTCATCATTCGCGAAATCATCGTATGACATTCGATCGGCGTAGATGCTGCAGAAATATTACAGCGAAAAACCAATGTTCGTTCTGTCTGTCTGTCTGTCTGTATCTCTCACTCTCTCCCTCTCTCTCTCTCTCTCTCTCTCCCTCTCGTTTCCTCTAATTATTTTCACCTCTATCTGCACACACACACACACACACACACACACACACATATATATATAGATATATGTATATATATATATATATACATATATATGTATGTGTGTGTGTGTCATATATATATATATATATATATATATATATATATATATATATATATATATATATATATACATATATATGTATGTGTGTGTGTGTCATATATATATATATATATATGCTACGAATACAGCGCACCAGCGCATCGAGTGACTGGCGGGTAGACGAAAGCGAACGCTCGGAGCGCGGGAATTCAATTTTTAAGGAGCATCCTGTAGAATATTTTTCTTCGCCCGGGTGGCCTCCAAAGCACGCCAAGAGCTGAGGATCAGTTCTATGGTGCGCTGCAAGAATGCCGACTCACTGGCATCCGTGGCTTCTGTTGCTAGTCGACAGCGGCCTCACGCATGCGGCGGGACCACACGACACGAACGATTTAAAATGTGTGGAAATCAGCCTTACAGTGCAGCACATTTTTCAAGCCAGCGCTGATAACCTAACGTGAATTGACGCATGCAAAATCGCTGCCAGCTGACAATAGGCGACCCCGACAAAGCAGGAGCACGGTGGACAGTGACAGGAGCCGCGCCATGGAATGCCAAACCAAGGAAAGGCGTGTGCCATTGTGGAATATGGTGTGTACTGGTGGCATGCACTCGTCACATACTTGACAAACATGAAGACGCCGGTGGGCTCCATGTCGCGACTGATGCTTTTCCACGACTTGACGATGCTGAACCTCTGCCGGATGGTGAGTGGCAGTCTGGGATCCTGGCGAAGCGACAGCTGAAGCAGCTCCTTCACACGGTCGTCCGTGCAGGAGGTCACCTTGCGCCGACTTCGGCCCGTGCCCATCACCAGCCGGCGGTCTGCAGACACCGCTGCAGCAACTAGCTGCAGCCGCCCGCAGTCGCCAGCTGCAGCCGCCCGCAGTCACCAGCTGCAGCCGCCCGCAGTCACCAGCTGCAGTCGCCTGCAGACACAATTATCACACTGGGCTAGTACTGCCCAGTCACCACAGCTGGTACTGTCCAGAGTCACCACAGCTGATGCTGGGCAGAATTACCGGGACTGGTAGCGTCCAGATTCGTCAGGACTAACACTGCTCGCAGCCATCAGGACTGACACCGTTGCCGGCATAGCCGCCGGCTTCAGTCCCGTCTGTCTGGCGTCGGCAGGGGGCTTTCCTCCGGCTCCCGGGACACGACTCCCGGCTCCAGTGCCGTCCACCGGGCGTCTGCGCGGCTTGTTTCTGGTTCGGACGCGACAGACCGCAGCACTACACTATGGTTCGCGTGACGTCGGCGCCGTCCTGCAGTGGATCCGGAGAGTGCCGAGCCGACTCCGAGTGTCGAGTCCGATGACCGTCCTGTGCCACAGAGCATTGTTACACCGTGATGCCTCAGGAACAGTGACAATGACGGATCTGCTGTTATGATTGACATCTTGAGCTGGGAAAAACCCTGTAGCGGCTGGTACATGCAAGAGAAAGATAGGTATATGTGCATATATATATATATATATATATATATATATATATATATACATATATATATATATATATATATATATATATATATATATATATATACATATATATATATATATATATATATATATATATATATATATATATATATATATATATATATATATATATATATATATATATACCTATATATATATATATATATATATATATATATATATATATATATATATATATATATACCTATATATATACTATATATATATATATATATATATATATATATATATATATATATATATATATATATATATATATATATATATATATATATATATATATATATATATATATATATATATATAGGCATATGCGCACCACAGACAGACGGACCACCACTGACAGACAGACCACCACTGACAGACGGACCACCACTGACAGACAGACCACCACTGACAGACAGACCACCACTGACAGACGGACCACCACTGACAGACGGACCACCAGTGGCAGACGGACCACCACCGACAGACGGACCACCACTGACAGATCACTACTGACAGACGGACCACCACTGACAGACGGACCACCACCGACAGACGGACCACCACTGACAGACAGACCACCACTGACAGACGGACCACCACTGACAGACGGAACACCACTGACAGACGGACTACTACTGACAGACCACCACTGACAGACCACCACTGACAGACCACCACTGACAGACGGACCACCACTGACAGACGGAACACCACTGACAGACGGACTACTACTGACAGACCACCACTGACAGACCACCACTGACAGACCACCACTGACAGACGGACCACCACTGACAGACGGACCACCACTGACAGACGGACCACCACTGACAGACGGACCACCACTGACAGACCACTGACAGACCACCACCGACAGACGGACCACCACTGACAGACAGACCACCACTGACAGACGGATCCCCACCGACAGACGGACCACCACTGACAGACAGACCACCACTGACAGACGGACCACCACTGACAGACGGAACACCACTGACAGACGGACTACTACTGACAGACCACCACTGACAGACCACCACTGACAGACCACCACTGACAGACGGACCACCACCGACAGACGGACCACCACTGACAGACGGACCACCACCGACAGACGGAACACCACTGACAGACGGACCACCACCGACAGACGGACCACCACTGACAGACAGACCACCACTGACAGACGGACCCCTACCGACAGACGGACCACCACTGGCAGACGGACCACCACCGACAGACGGACCACCACTGACAGACCACCACCGACAGACGGACCACCACTGACAGACAGACCACCACTGACAGACGGACCCCCACCGACAGACGGACCACCACTGACAGACAGACCACCACTGACAGACAGACCACCACTGACAGACGGACCACCACTGACAGACGGACCACCACTGACAGACGGACCACCACTGACAGACGGACCACCACTGACAGACGGACCACCACCGACAGACGGACCACCACTGACAGACCACCACCGACAGACGGACCACCACTGACAGACAGACCACCACTGACAGACGGACCACCACTGACAGACGACACCACTGACAGACAACCACCATGACAGACAGACCACCACTGACAGACGGACCACCACCGACAGACGGACCACCACTGACAGACCAAAGACCACCACTGACAGACGGACCACCACTGACAGACAGACCACCACTGACAGACGGACCACCACTGACAGACGGACCACCACTGACAGACGGACCACCACTGACAGACGGACCACCACCGACAGACGGACCACCACCGACAGACGGACCACCACTGACAGACGGACCACCACTGACAGACGGACCACCACTGACAGACGGACCACCACTGACAGACGGACCACCACTGACAGACGGACCACCACTGACAGACGGACCACCACTGACAGACGGACCACCACTGACAGACGGACCACCACTGACAGACGGACCACCACACAGACCAAGACGACCACTGACAGACGGACCACCACTGACAGACGGACCACCACTGACAGACGGACCACCACCAGACAGACCAGACTACAGACAGACCACCACTGACAGACGGACCACCACACCACCAGACAGACGGACCACCACTGACAGACGGACCACCACCGACAGACGGACCACCACCACATGACAGACGGACCACCACTGACAGACGGACCACCACTGACAGACGGACCACCACTGACAGACGGACCACCACTGACAGACGGACCACCACTGACAGACGGACCACCACTGACAGACGGACCACCACTGACAAACAGACAGACCACCACTGACAGACGGACCACCACTGACAGACGGACCACCACTGACAGACGGACCACCACTGACAGACGGACCACCACTGACAGACCACCATGACAGACGGACCACCACTGACAGACGGACCACCACTGACAGACGGACCACCACTGACAGACCGGACCACCACTGACAGACGGACCACCACCGACAGACGGACCACCACTAAAGACAGACGGACACCATGACCGACCACCAGACAGACGGACCACCACTGACAGACGGACCACCACTGACAGACGGACCACCACCGACAGACGGACCACCACTGACAGACCACCACGACAGACGGACCACCACTGACAGACGGACCACCACTGACAGACCACCACCGACAGACGGACCACCACTGACAGACGGACCACCACCGACAGACGGACCACCACCGACAGACGGACCACCACTGACAGACCAGACCACCACTGACAGACGGACCACCACTGACAGACGGACCACCACTGACAGACGGACCACCACCGACAGACGGAACACCACGACAGACAGACCACCATGACAGACGCTACAGACCACCACTGACAGACCACCACTGACAGACGGACACCACTGAACGGACCACCACTGGCAGACGGACCACCACTGACAGACAGACCACCACTGGCAGACGGACACCACTGACAGACGGACCACCACTGACAGACCACTACTGACAGACGGACCACCACTGACAGACGGACCACCACTGACAGACGGACCACCACTGACAGACGGACCACCACTGACAGACGGACCACCAGTGACAGACGGACCACCACTAACAGACAGACCACCACTGACAGACAGAACACCACCGACAGACAACACCACTGACAGACGGACCACCACTGACAGAAACACCACCACCAGACGGACCACCACTGACAGACGGACCACCACTGACAGACACCACCACGACCACCACCGACAGACAGACCACAGACGGACCACCACCGACAGACGGACCACCACTGACAGACGGACCACCACTGACAGACGGACCACCACTGACAGACGGACCACCACCGACAGACGGACCACCACTGACAGACGGACCACCACTGACAGACGGACCACCACTGACAGACCACCACTGACAGACCACCACCGACAGACGGACCACCACTCACAGACGGACCACCACCGACAGACGGACCACCACTGACAGACAGACCACCACTGACAGACGGACCACCACTGACAGACGGACCACCACCGACAGACGGACCACCACTGACAGACGGACCACCACTGACAGACCACCACTGACAGACGGACCACCACTGACAGACGGACCACCACTGACAGACCACCACTGACAAGCGGACCACCACTGACGAACGGACCACCACTGACAGACCACCACTGACGAACGGACCACCACTGACAGACGGACCACCACTGACAGACGGACCACCACTGACAGACCACCACTGACAGACGGACCACCACCGACAGACGGACCACCACCGACAGACGGACCACCACCGACAGACGGACCACCACCGACAGACGGACCACCACTGACAGACCACCACTGACAGACGGACCACCACTGACAGACGGACCACCACTGACAGACCACCACCGACAGACGGAACACCACTGACAGACGGACCACCACCGACAGACAGAACACCACCGACAGACAGACCACCACTGACAGACGGACCACCACTGACAGACCACCACTGACAGACCACCACTGACAGACGGAGCACCACTGGCAGACGGACCACCACTGGCAGACGGACCACCACTGACAGACAGACCACCACTGACAGACGGAACACCACTGACAGACGGACCACCACTGACAGACCACTACTGACAGACGGACCACCACTGACAGACGGACCACCACTGACAGACGGACCACCACTCACAGACCACCACTGACAGACCACCACTGACAGACAGAACACCACCGACAGACAGACCACCACTAACAGACAGACGGACCACCACTGACAGACGGAACACCACCGACAGACGGACCACTACTGACAGACGGACCACCACCGACAGACGGACCACCACTGACAGACGGACCACCACCGACAGACGGACCACCACCGACAGACGGACCACCACTGACAGACCACCACTGACAGACGGACCACCACTGACAGACGGACCACCACTGACAGACCACCACCGACAGACGGACCACCAC
This sequence comes from Imbricaverruca yamaguchii, assembly GCA_034440575.1. Taxonomy (NCBI): domain Eukaryota; kingdom Metazoa; phylum Arthropoda; class Thecostraca; family Neoverrucidae; genus Imbricaverruca; species Imbricaverruca yamaguchii. Next base: position 1,954,639 of record JAOTOL010001609.1, on the reverse strand, counting down.
TGACAGACGGACCACCACCGACAGACGGACCACCACCGACAGACGGACCACCACTGACAGACCACCACTGACAGACGGACCACCACTGACAGACGGACCACCACTGACAGACCACCACCGACAGACGGAACACCACTGACAGACGGACCACCACCGACAGACGGAACACCACCGACAGACAGACCACCACTGACAGACGGACCACCACTGACAGACCACCACTGACAGACCACCACTGACAGACGGAGCACCACTGGCAGACGGACCACCACTGGCAGACGGACCACCACTGACAGACAGACCACCACTGGCAGACGGAACACCACTGACAGACGGACCACCACTGACAGACCACTACTGACAGACGGACCACTACTGACAGACGGACCACCACTGACAGACGGACCACCACTGACAGACGGACCACCACTGACAGACGGACCACCAGTGACAGACGGACCACCACTAACAGACAGACCACCACTGACAGACAGAACACCACCGACAGACAGACCACCACTGACAGACGGACCACCACTGACAGACCACTACTGACAGACGGACCACCACTGACAGACGGACCACCACTGACAGACCACCACTGACAGACCACCACTGACAGACCACCGCCGACAGACGGACCACCACTGACAGACGGACCACCACCGACAGACAGACCACCACTGACAGACGGACCACCACCGACAGACGGACCACCACTGACAGACGGACCACCACTGACAGACCACCACTGACAGACGGACCACCACCGACAGACGGACCACCACTGACAGACGGACCACCACTGACAGACGGACCACCACTACAGACCACCACTGACAGACCACCATGACAGACCACCACCGACAGACGGACCACCACTCACAGACGGACCACCACCGACAGACGGACCACCACTACAGACAGACCACCACTGACAGACGGACCACCACTGACAGACGGACCACCACTGACAGACGGACCACCACTGACAGACGGACCACCACTGACAGACGGACCACCACTGACAGACGGACCACCACTGACAGACGGACCACCACCGACAGACGGACCACCACTGACAGACGGACCACCACTGACAGACGGACCACCACTCACAGACCACCACTGACAGACCACCACTGACAGACCACCACCGACAGACGGACCACCACTCACAGACGGACCACCACCGACAGACGGACCACCACTGACAGACAGACCACCACTGACAGACGGACCACCACTGACAGACGGACCACCACCGACAGACGGACCACCACTGACAGACGGACCACCACTCACAGACGGACCACCACTGACAGACGGACCACCACCGACAGACCGCCTCCGACGGCGGACGGTGCGCCGTCGGAGCCGACGCCGAGACTGAGCGCCGCTGGTCGGCTGACACGAGGAGCGGCGGCTCAGCGAGGGGCGCGTCCTACTGCAGTGGTATGACGGTCGGGGTGCCGTCAGCGAGCTGACGTAGACCTGCCAGATGGTCCCTAGCGAACCCCATCCAGCGCCTCTGACACCCAGAGACTCTGTATAGCCCAGCAATCGCTCTTGGCGGACAGGGTTGACAGCGTGATATTGCCAATACAGTGGATATCCACTGTATTGGCCGGGCTTGAAGTAGATGTAACATCGATAACCAGTAGCGATATGACCCGACCGAGGTGAGCTATTTTACCATACTGGGCTTCTTGTGCCGCAGAATGTGTTCAACAATCGTCAGAAGGTACCTAAGCCAACTTTGAAAATGATATTGCTTTGACATCACCTTGAGCTTGAATGCTTCAATAGTTTCAGAAAACGGCATTTCGGTTGACGCATTCTCTTGAAGAACTGTATTAGGTAAATTTGTTGTCCCAGGCCCCTCTCAAACCGCATGCTCTCATCCGGTCATTCACGCCGCAACAACCGATCAAATTGCCCCTATTTGGTAATGACGGTACTACCAACTGTTTATGATGAATACTGATGTGTGAATCAGGGCGGATCCAGCAATTTTGATGGAGAGGTGTGCCCAGGGGCGTCGCCACCGGAGGAGGGTAAGGGTGGCAGCAGGGCAGCGCCCCCTGCCGTGAGACTTCCCCACTTGAAATTTGAGGAGGCCCCTGTCCGGGAGTGCACAGGAAGGTGAGAAATTTGAGGAGGCCCCTGTCCGGGAGTGCACAGGAAGGTGAGAAATTTGAGGAGGCCCCTGTCCGGGAGTGCACAGGAAGGTGAGAAATTTGGGAAGGCCCCTGTCCGGGAGTGCACAGGAAGGTGAGAAATTTGAGGAGGCCCCTGTCCGGGAGTGCACAGGAAGGTGAGAAAGAGAGGCCGACGGGACAGAAGATCGTGGTGTCAAGGAGGCCGCAAAACTGGCAACGAGACCCCCTGCGCAATTTGGCCATCGATGCGCCGAATGTGCGAGATGGGCATGTACGTGCACGAACGTTCACGTCGTGGCGACCGGGCACCATGGGCTGGGATGCCTGAAATTTGAACATTTTACATGTTAAAGTGATTTGCATAGGTATAATTCCCGCAGTGTGAGGTGACTTATCAAGGGATGCCAAAAGAAAACCTTCGAACAGGGTGGGGGAGTCAGGGCTGAAATCTGACGAATCAGAAACAATAATAGTAGATTACGCCCTCCACAAGACAATTCGGTTGGTCACTAATTATTTATTTTAAAAAGGTCCCCTTTGACAAAATAGTGGTCGAAATCCCAGAACTTTTTAGTGGGGGTACATGGTCTATCTCCAAATCCGTTTGGCCCGTCCCCTTGACGAAAATGCAGGTACGCCACTGGCCCCCCAACAATTTTCAGAAGCATTCGCCAATGGGGATAAAGCCAACAGTGAGCGGGAAATTCCCTCTCACAAGCATACAAAAGAACACCCATGACCCATATAAAATGGGAGGAATGATGTTTTTAAATGCATCTTCTTCTTACAAACTTAATTTCTGTCATTTGTTTCATATTTTGGCTCAGGAACGCATCGACTGCGTTGGTCATATAGCGCCCATTATTGTCCGTGATTGCAGCCTGCATGATGAGAACTTCCCAGCTCCAATGCCTTATTAACGTCATTTACAAAACGGTACAGCACGGCGAAAACCATGGACCGGCGTGGTATTTGAAGGTTTGTATTATCTATGCATTGCCATTGATGCATTCTCGGTAACGCATCGTTGTTCAATGCTTGCTTTGCCGTGAATTCATTCCCTGAAAATGTATTATATTAGCTTGTGTGCCAGGTGCATTGCAGACAGCACCAAATGTTATAAAAATAAATAAATCCATAAGATGACGATCTGGAAACCAATCCCATCCATTTATCGTTGTCACTTTCACTTCACTTATCGCGAACCTCGGAAATTGTCATCCTAGGTCTGATAAATGATCGTTTAAGTTTGCTTTTCACATCAAGCTGGTTAGAATGACTAACACTAGTGATGAATCTAGCTATATTAAGTTAGACTTTGAGGACATATAAGTGGGTTGGCCAATAGGAGATATCTTTAGGGTATGTTCAGCACCGGCTCCGCCAGTTCGCGGCTATCTAGAGGTCAGTGGAAAGGTACTTCTGGTCACGAAAGCACTAAGACATTGGTTTATTTCGCCACTTGGGTATTTATGCCCATATTACTTATTTATACCCTGGCATAGCTCAGTTCTCAGCGAACAATGATTATTGCAATTGGGTTTTACATCAATGATACACCATGCCAAGAACAAATAAGACATCAATATGAAATCATGTTTCCTATTCGCGAACCATAACAGCGTACAGAACAATAGGAGGCCCTAATATAATGGAGTCCCCCCCCCCACCGCCCACCTCGGGGAGCAGGAGGCACCCATTCAATCTTGCCCCCTTTGAAGAATGTCGTGGCGATGCCATTGAGTCTACCACTTGTCTGGGGGGCGCCACTGGGTCTACCACTTGTCTGGAGGGCGCCACTGGGTCTACCACTTGTTTGGAGGGCGCCATGGGGTCTACCACTTGTCTGGAGGGCGCCACTGGGTCTACCACTTGTCTGGAGGGCGCCACTGGGTCTACCACTTGTCTGGAGGGCGCCACTGAGATAGTCCAGACACCTTTCTATGAGAGAGAGAGAGAGAGAGGAGGCTAGTTCCCCTAAATCTTTCTCTGGCGCGGGTTGGTCTACACACTTTCAGCGTGATTTGCTTCTTGAACACTGCTGCTTTATGGATCGTCCTCATCTTGACATCTAGGAACGGCAGAGTTCCATGACACTCCTTCTCGACTGTGCAATAAATATCCGGAGATAATCTATTTAGATTCAGGTGCAGCTCGGCAATTTGATCACCCCTGACCACCATACAAGTGACAGCATATCCTTCTATACTGGAACGACTTGAGTGCTCGGTCGTCCAGTTTCTCCCAAAATATAGGGGCCGTAACTACACTGAATGGACTTACCATAGCAATGCGTTACTCGCATATTTACCGTTGACCTGGAAGTACTCCGTGTTGTTACACACCTTTAACACACCTTTAACACACCTTTAACAGACCTTTAACACACCTTTAACACACCTTTAACACACCTTTAACACACCTTTAACAGACCTTTAACAGACCTTTAACACACCTTTAACACACCTTTAACACACCTTTAACACACCTTTAACACACCTTTAACACACCTTTAACACACCTTTAACACACCTTTAACACACCTTTAACACACCTTTAACACACCTTTAACACACCTTTAACAGACGTCAAATATTGTCCACTGCTACGCACGTTCAGGCTTGTGCATAAAACATTTCCATGCTTTCCAGCCTCGACATCTAGGTTCTAATTTTCCATTTAATGCCGATCTCTTTCGTCATTGTAATACTATCAATAACCTTGATGCACTGAAATTCTGCTACCACCAAACACTAAGTCGCATTTTTGCACAGTTGAAGCTAAGTCACTACTCGTACATGTGATACATCAAAGTTAATAATTGCCGAAATTAACTAAGACGACATATTTCTTATCTTGTGCCGACAATACTCCTGCATGTGCGAGAACACAGCATTTTCACATGAATGTAATGACGAAATATAGTGCACTTGTTTTTTTTTCTTACCACGAAATGTTATAAATTTTCGGAAGAACTTCGAAAGAAATAGGAAAGAACTTCGAAAGAAATCAGGTATCATAGGCACAACCAAACCGCACAACCACCGAATTTTTCTTCATTAGAGCATACTACTCGCGCACGTAAGTATGCTGGCAAACAGCATTTGAATGAAACTGTATAAGCTTGTTTGGTGCAAACGATGTGTGACAACAACGCAAATATCACAGTCATTACACAACCTCAAATAATAAGACTTTATTTTGTTTATGTTCATGAAATATACACGCATAGCACAAGGGTATCAACAGAGAATATTGACGTGGTTTTGCAAAGCAAGCACAACCATGTAAGTCTACCTCTACATCGACGTAGACCTAGTGCGCGTAGTTCACTAGAAAGTCGTGGCAGTCAGACATCGGCTTCGGTGAGCTCCCGAGATACCCCCGGCACACCTCACACACTCAGAATCTCGACGTCACACAGCACCGCGACGTCACCACGTCATGTACATCAGAGCCCTCAAAATGACACCTAAGCGCGCGCGTCCAGACGCATAAAGCCCGTACCGGTAACACGATCGAAGCCCGGCTCGCAGCGCACGAGACCAGCCGCGACTGACAGCCGGCGGCCGGGCCACGCCGCGCGTCTGACGGGCCGACCGGCGCGTCGTCCCCCGGCGCCGGGGCCGCCACCCGACGCCGGCCAAAGCCTAACGCTCGAACACGACGACAACGGATACAAAAGACGCGACCGCGACGCGCCGCAGCGCCCACACGTCACACGACCCTCGGCAAGAATGAGCATACGGCTGGCGGACAAGCGCGCGCGACGCAGCGCGCAGAGGAGGCGGAGGAGGCAGTGGCGGCAGCGGACAGCGCAAGCTGGGAGTATGGAGGCGACAGGTCGGGGATGATTGGCGTTGGCGCGCTGGGGGCGACCGCCCGGGACTAGCCGGGCGGCGAGCCGGTCAGCACTGCCGCGCTGGTGGCGCCACCTCCGCGACTCAGAGCGACAACAGCGGCGAGGGGCAGTACACCCGTACCGCCGCGCCGCGCAGGCAGTATGATCATCACCTCGACAGCGCTGCTGCGGCCGAACGTCAGCTGGCGAGCTCCGGCGAGCTGCGGCCCAGTGCAGGCGGGTGCTCGGCGGAGGTACCGACACAATAACAGCGACGCACGCTCGACCGCCGAGGTGGCACGAGCACACTCGAGGAGTGAGATCTCTGCAGACAACGAACACGTACCAGGCCCCGCGCGTTAGATCTTACTCGTCACGCTCAAGTATCAAACGTGTACCAAACAAGTACCAAAGAACCTCAATTGGTCCCAACAGAGGGAGTACGTACCAAACGTAACCATTGCGATGCAAAATTGTCACATGTAAGCACTTGGCCAGCTGTTTCCATCAGCAGTAAGTACTACTAGACCGGGCATGATTCCCGGTACGCTCGGCGACCCCCACAATCCAACATAAGTATTGTGCATATCTCCCGGTCAAAAGAGCCCCACTCTTACATCACGTTGTCCTTCAAGTACGCAAACAGATCCTCCAATTTATCACGGAAAAGAAAAGAAAAAGACGCCGGAATCTGCAAAGGCTGCATCAGCACCAAACGACTGGACGCGGCACAGACCATACGCTCTCGCGAGGAAGACGAACACCTCCGCTGGGCGAAGCAGCTCCACGAGATCCATGCTTGTCGCGCTCACGAGCGCTCGGCCCTCCATAAATAGACATGTAGTACTGAGCAACAGCCGACGGCTGCCTGACATCAAGAGCCTCCGACGGTTCGGCCACACATGTCGACATGTCCGCAGGATAAAAACGAAATACCAAAGCAACAGCACGTCGTCAGGACAAGCACACAGCGTGGCACTCATCCCGCCCACTCACAACAGCGCGTCATTCCATGGAACCTCCGAACTAGCATTCATAATGACTAGGTGATATTATCTTCCAGGTCAGGGAGCGCCAGAGCGGTGACCCAGACTTGACCTTTGGCTCGGGTATCAGCTGTCCGTTCAATCACCAGACGCCACTGCGCTCATAGGCGAAGGTCTTCAGCCGATGCATCAATGGCAGCACAGCATCACCCAGGGTGGTACACCTCACCACTGCTACCAGCACGGGCGAGGAGCGGTGCTCCAACTCCCTCCGCGGCCGCCTCTGGGACGGCCAGCAGTGCTACGCCTCGCGCTCACGGCCGCCTCTGGAGCGCCCACCGCCAGCAGCGGTGCTCTATCTCATCCCGTGGCTTCTGGAACAGCCAGTGGTGCTCCACCTCACCCCGCAGCTGCGCCTGGGGCGCCCACCGCCGCCAGGAGCGACGCCCATACCTCATCCTGCGACCGTGTCTGGGACGCGCGGCTCTTAGCAGCACCAGCGGACGCCGGGCGGTGTGGTTTACCCCAGCACGTCTCCCGGAGGCGGTGTGGTTTACCCCAGCACATCTCCCGGAGGAGGGGTGCCGGACGTGGTTTACCACAGCACGTCTCTCCGCCGGGTGGAGTGGTTTACCGCAGCACGTCTCCGGGAGAGGGGGTGCCGGACGTGGTTTACCGCAGCACGTCTCCGCCGGGTGGAGTGGTTTACCGCAGCACGTCTCCCGGAGGCGGCGCAGGTCGCTGCAGGATGCTCATGGGCCGGCCGGCGGTGGCCGGCGGCTGTCGGCAGGCCTGCGCGTCACGCATGTCCGGCTGTAGTCGCTCCTTGATCAGCTGGGTGTAGTCCTTCACCAGGTTGGCGATCATGAACGCCTGCCGGGTCAGACAGGGTCAGAATAGGCGGCAGATTAAGTGGGTGACTGGAGAAAGCGCACAGGACGGGTCTCAGTGGTAAGGATGCTGACCTGGACGCGCCCATCCGTGGTCGTCAGCGGTCTTTGGGGCTCACCGCCGCGGACAAGTGTTGCGACGCTGGGGTATTGTCTGGTGCCAAGGCTGGCACTTGGGTATTGTCTGGTGCCACGGCTGACACTGGAGTATCGTCTGGTGCCATGACTGACACTTGGGTATCGTCTGGTGCCACGGCTGACACTTGGGTATTGTCTGGTGCCACGGCTGACACTGGAGTATCGTATGGTGCCATGACTGACACTGGGGTACCGTTTGGTGTCACGGGTGACACTTGGGTATTGTCTGGTGCCACGGCTGACACTTGGATATTGTCTGGTGCCACGGCTGACACTGGAGTATCGTCTGGTGCCACGGCTGACACTGGGGTATCGTCTGGTGCCACGGCTGACACTGGTGAATCGTCTGGTGCCACGGCTGACACTGGGGTATTGTCTGGTGCCACGGCTGACACTGGAGTATCGTCTGGTGCCATGACTGACACTGGGGTACCGTTTGGTGTCACGGGTGACACTGGGGTATCGTCTGGTGCCACGGCTGACACTGGAGTATCGTCTGGTTCCACGGCTGACACTGGAGTATCGTCTGGTGCCATGACTGACACTGGGGTACCGTTTGGTGTCACGGGTGACACTTGGGTATTGTCTGGTGCTACGGCTGACACTTGGGTATTGTCTGGTGCCACGGCTGACACTGGAGTATCGTCTGGTGCCATGACTGACACTTGGGTATTGTCTGGTGCCACGGCTGACACTGGAGTATCGTCTGGTGCCATGACTGACACTGGGGTACCGGTTGGTGTCACGGGTGACACTTGGGTATTGTCTGGTGCCACGGCTGACACTTGGGTATTGTCTGGTACCACGGCTAACACTGGAGTATCGTCTGGTGCCATGACTGACACTGGGGTACCGTTTGGTGTCACGGGTGACACTGGTGTACCGTCTGGTGCCATGACTGACACTGGGGTATCGTCTGGTGCCATGACTGGCACTGGGGTATCGTCTGGTGCCACGGCTGACACTGTGGTATCGTCTGGTGCCACGGCTGACACTGGGGTATTGTCTGGTGCCACGGCTGACACTGGGGTACCGTCTGGTGCCACGGCTGACACTTGGGTATTGTCTGGTGCCACGGCTGACACTGGGGTATCGTCTGGTGCCATGACTGACACTTGGGTATCGTCTGGTGCCACGGCTGAGACTTGGGTATTGTCTGGTGCCACGGCTGACACTGGAGTATCGTCTGGTGCCATGACTGACACTGGGGTACCGTTTGGTGTCACGGGTGACACTTGGGTATTGTCTGGTGCCACGGCTGACACTTGGGTATTGTCTGGTGCCACGGCTGACACTGGAGTATCGTCTGGTGCCATGACTGACACTGGGGTACCGTTTGGTGTCACGGGTGACACTGGTGTACCGTCTGGTGCCATGACTGACACTGGGGTATCGTCTGGTGCCATGACTGGCACTGGGGTATCGTCTGGTGCCACGGCTGACACTGGGGTATCGTCTGGTGCCACGGCTGACACTGGGGTATCGTCTGGTGCCACGGCTGACACTGGGGTATCGTCTGGTGCCACGGCTGACACTGGGGTATCGTCTGGTGCCACGGCTGACACTGGGGTATCGTCTGGTGCCACGGCTGACACTGGGGTATCGTCTGGTGCCACGGCTGACACTGGGGTATTGTCTGGTGCCACGGCTGACACTGGGGTATTGTCTGGTGCCACGGCTGACACTGGGGTATCGTCTGGTGCCACGGCTGACACTGGGGTATCGTCTGGTGCCACGGCTGACACTGGGGTATTGTCTGGTGCCACGGCTGACACTGGGGTATCGTCTGGTGCCACGGCTGACACTGGGGTATCGTCTGGTGCCATGACTGACACTGGGGTATCGTCTGGTGCCATGACTGACACTGGGGTATCGTCTGGTACCACGGCTGACACTGGGGTATCGTCTGGTGCTACGGCTGACACTGGTGTATCGTCTGGTGTCACGGCTGACACTGAGGTATCGTCTGGTGCCACGGCTGACACTGGAGTATCGTCTGGTGCCACGGCTGACACTGGGGTATTGTCTGGTGCCACGGCTGACACTGGGGTATCGTCTGGTGCCACGGCTGACACTGGGGTATCGTCTGGTGCCACGGCTGACACTTGGGTATTGTCTGGTGCCATTGCTAGCACACCAGCAGGAACAAATGTGCAATAATAGACACAATCAGAACAGAACGACGAGATAGCGAACAATCACAACCATAAGCCCATACCAAACCCGACCCGTAGACCGCCAAGACCAACAGATCGCCAAAATCCGCAGACAGCCAGGGTCCACAGACCGTCAAGAACAGCAGCTGACTAGTGCAGTTTGCAACATCTTATCCGTGGCCAAAATAAGCCAACACTGTATTCCACAAAGAAGTCCAAACTCGAAAATTGTTGGTCACAATGTATCCTCATCGGTAAAAGTGTTTGTATAACGGATGAAACAGCTATTAAAATACTAGTCCCATTTGCAGGAATATCATACGCAAAATTATTTCGCCAAAGTTTGGTACAAGGCTTGGTCGATATCTGGACTTGACATTTTTATACATGCTCTTAGCATAAAAAATAAAAGTTTTAAGTCTATTCATACGATCTCCACATAACTTCGAATGCATTGTACGAAACAACTTATTACCTGATGCATAGATAATTATATATTATTCGTCAAAGTGGCCGCCTGCCGTCGCCCCGAAACAGAGCCTGCAGTGACGTCAGCTACCATACGGTGACGGCGACGTGACAAATACACTCCACTCACCTGCCCCGTGTTCAGGATGATCTTGCTCTGCTTGCGCGTGCTGCCGGTGATGATCATGAGCGAGTTGATGGCCGGGCTGTAGTTGACGATGTAGTCGTACTCGTAGGTGCAGAGCACGTTACGGCTGCGGAAGTCCAGCAGGTGCACGCCGTGCTCGTCCACGGCCAGCCACAGCATCTTGGGCCAGTTGGACGTGAACGATTGCTGCGGACGCACGCCGGCAAATGAGGAGCGTCGACACATCTGGCGCCACCAGACGCAGGCGAATGACGCGGTGCGATACACTTGGCGCCGCGAAACGCAGGATTGCAAGTTGACAACAATCAACCTAAACAGCAGGTCTAACTCTGAGTCTGGAGAGAAGGAATCGAGCAGATTGGCAGACGGTTAACAAAACGTCAAAAGCATGACAACGGGATCTGGCAGGGTCCGCTTGCCCACGTGCGATCTTAACGAACACACACGCGAGCAAACTCGCTCTGACTCCACCCTAGTGACTCTGACTCCACCCTCTGACTCCACCCTAGAGACTCTGACTCCACCCTCTGACTCCACCCTAGTGACTCTGACTCCACCCTCTGACTCCACCCTAGTGACTCTGACTCCACCCTCTGACTCCACCCTAGTGACTCTGACTCCACCCTCTGACTCCACCCTCTGACTCCACCCTCTGACTCCACCCTCTGACTCCACCCTAGCTCGCAAAGTACGCACGATCACCAGAGGGCGTACGTCAGCAACAGACATACAAACTAGGGAAACGTTTTTCTCTTCAAGACGTTGAACTGAAATGACGACACTACCGCTCAACTCGCTCGAGCCTCCATCCCCGACTTCCTCCACCAACAGGCGAGCTGCCCCACCAGCCAGGCCGGTAGCCACACTCACACTCCCCGGCCGGTCGGCTCACTCACCACCACCTCGAAGACGCTGGCGCGGTAGAAGGGCCACGACTGGATCAGGTTGAGGAAGGCCTGCTTGGCCTGGTCGGCCGACATGCCCTCCATGCTCTGGTGGTGCACGGTGACCGTGTGCACGGACGCGGCAGAGGCGACGCGCGGCGGCAGGGTGTACGCCATCACCTGCTGGTAGTCGATGGTCGACAGGTTGTAGTCGCCCAGCTCGATCTGGGCGCGCAGCGCCGTCAGCATCACCTGTCGGCACGGCCGGCGGCGTCAGTGTCGACGCCAACGTAGTGTCGGAGTTAGTGTCGGCGCCAACGTAGTGTCGGAGTTAGTGTCGGCGCCAACGTAGTGTCGGAGTTAGTGTCGGTGCCAACGTAGTGTCAGCACGGCCGTCAAGGTTAGTGTCGGCGACAACGTAGTGTCGGCACGGCCGTCAAGGTCAGTGTTGGCGCCAACGTAGTGTCGGTGCCAACGTAGTGTCAGCACGGCCGTCAAGGTCAGTGTTGGCGCCAACGTAGTGCCGGTGTTAGTGTCGGCGCCCACGTAGTGTCGGCACGGATGGCAGCGTCAGTGTCGGCGCCAACGTAGTGTCGGTGCCAACGTAGTGTCAGCACGGCCGTCAAGGTTAGTGTCGGCGCCAACGTAGTGTCGGCACGGCCAGCGGCGTCAGTGTCGGCGCCAACGTAGTGTCGGCACGGCCGTCAAGGTTAGTGTCGGCGCCAACGTAGTGTCAGCACGGCCGTCAAGGTTAGTGTCGGCGCCAACGTAGTGTCGGCACGGCCAGCGCGTCAGTGTCGGCGCCAACGTAGTGTCAGCACGGCCGTCAAGGTTAGTGTCGGCGCCAACGTAGTGTCGGCACGGCCAGCGGCGTCAGTGTCGGCGCCAACGTAGTGTCAGCACGGCCGTCAAGGTCAGTGTTGGCGCCAACGTAGTGTCGGTGTTAGTGTCGGCGCCCACGTAGTGTCGGCACGGATGGCAGCGTCAGTGTCGGCGCCAACGTAGTGTCGGTGCCAACGTAGTGTCAGCACGGCCGTCAAGGTTAGTGTCGGCGCCAACGTAGTGTCGGCACGGCCAGCGGCGTCAGTGTCGGCGCCAACGTAGTGTCAGCACGGCCGTCAAGGTCAGTGTTGGCGCCAACGTAGTGTCGGAGTTAGTGTCGGCGACAACGTAGTGTCGGCACGGCCGTCAAGGTCAGTGTCGGCGACAACGTAGTGTCGGCACGGCCAGCGGCCGTATTGGCGACTCAGCGTCACCGGCCCGATGGGGCCAGCTCGCCCACCTCACCAGGTATGGCTCCCGTCTGCCTGGTGAGGTTTATACCTGGTCACCTGCCGTTCTTCGCCGGCTCGACTACCGGTACGGCTAGCTGCCGAGCAATAAATTCCCAGTCCCCTATGATACCGGAGCTAGAGCGAGCTAAGGTCAGGTCACGACCTGCAACGATACGGTTTTTACATGCACACTGAAGCATTGTTAAATAAGGTTAAGTAAAAATATGGTGCAGCTAAAAGTGAAACACGACAGCATAGACAGAAGATAAAAAGCAAGAAAGGAAAATTGTATCATTTTCCATTTATCGATTCTATTTTCCAAGATGAGGTATGCTATCGTGGCACATCATCCACCCTAAAAAAGTTATAGGTTTCAAGTCAATATATGATCACGTGACTAAGATACAGTGATACATTATTCTGGAAATAGGGTGGAATATACCACTTACTGAACACTCAATCGACATCCTTCTCCACGTAGTATCGACATCCTGCTTGCTTATGAAGTCTTCGTGTCTAACTGTGTACAGAGTCAAAATGGCTCAGGGAGGGCCATTTTGCACGCGGGGTTCAGTTCCAATCTAAATGAATTCCCCGAATTCGAGTTGAAAAGTGGTGGCTTCGAGAGCATTATGAAAATGTGCTTCCCCAAAATGAAAATGTTTTGTTGTTTTCTTTCAAATCTCTCAAAGAGCAAACAATTGGTTCTGCTTTGGTGACATACCCTTTCGCCCGTGCCATCCGTGCCATCCGTTTCGAAACTTGTTATCTTGAACCATTCATTACATAAGGCTTAGGATATGTCAGGCTAGCTTAGGTTAATTTATATCAGATTAGGTTCATTCTGTACGTAGGCAGGTCATGTTCCAAGCAGTTAACCTTGACGGGAACGGTCACCTTCACATTTGCACGTGTCACTTGTGCTAGACTATGTCTTTAGTCTGCCAATCATTAACATCAAAGGACGAAGAGGGATAGAACGTTATCCAGCACTGCCACGATTGAACTGGTCCAAACTTAGGGGAGGGGATGGGAGTGCTGCCCCTCTGCCCCCAGTTAGTTAGTTATTAGGGCTTTAGGGCGCATCGTTCTGCCCCCAGTTCCTACGCCCTTGGGCGCTAGAGACGCCACTCACAGCCTCCATGGTTGTCAGCGGGAACTTGTCGTTGCGGACGTTGTGAAGCATCTGGTGGTAGAGCAGCTCCTTCTCCACGCGGTCCTGCATGTCCAGCGTTTCGTCGCACAGCAGGTGCTTCTTGAAGAGGAAGATGTGCTGTTTGCGGGCCTTGTCCGTGCCGGCCGTGGCTGTGTGGTAGCTGCGGGGGACGACACCGGGTCAGTACCAGAGCCGGCGGCGCTGCAGCGCTGTCGCCGCTAACCTCACGGCGCTGCCGCCGCTAACCTCACGGCGCTGTCATCGCCGGCCACACAACGCTGTCGCCGGCCACACAGCGCTGTCGCCGGCCACACAGTGCTGCCGCCGGTCACAACGCTGTCGCCGGCCTCACAGTGCTGCCGCCGCTAACCACAACGTTGTCGCCGGCCTCGCAGCGCTGTCTCGCCACCGATCACACAGCGCGACACACACAAAAATAAAACACAAAATATCAGCTAGCCGACAGTTCAGCTAGACTGTCTGTCAGGAGCAGTTCCACAGACGGAATACTCGCTCGAGGCCATGTGGGCGATTTGCCGCCACCGATAAATGCTTCGGCCACTCGCATCCCAGCTCGCGATTCAAACATCGCTTCTGCCCGAGGGCATGGCTCGTCGGGTCACTTGGCCACCCAGCCACACACCATGGTGACCGACATGAAGCCCTGACGTGTCAGATGCAATGAAGTACGCGAGCGCAACGGCATCCTTCGTGCACGCGAGCCGTAGGTCTGTGGTGCGAGCACGCTGCTTTTTAACGGACCGACACCGACGTGAGAGGTGACATAGGTCGACACATTCATTGCAATTTAAACTTGTGAACAGCACCAGGAATTATGATGCATAATATGACAACGGATCGCGAACACTGAATAAATACCAAGGAGTCTGCCGCATTTGCTGAAATGAAACTCTTGGCTTCTACAGATTTTGAGACGTGAATTGTCAGTCACGTTGTGTGCTAGTTACATTGCCCAATGTGCTTGTCGATCTGACCAACGTAAAATGGAGCATATGCATAAGCGATGATACTATTGGATGACAATGACACTGCGTCTACCGTGCATATTGTCGCAATGTTCACGTCTTCTGACATTATCGTCTCGGCAGATCCTCATATGCTGTCAGATGGCTTAAAATACATCCTCCCTATCGACCATCGAACGGACGAACAAATAACCGGCGCAATGGCTCTCAAACTCGGACAAGACTGCATCGATTTCGTTCGAGTGCCGATCGAACCTGAATGTGCACCTGCGCGACCCCAGAGTTGAAGTCAGGCTGAGATACTACCCCTTAAGCGCACACAAGAAGGGGAATCAACTGCTTTGCACCTGTGGAAGCATAGCGTTAAACAGGAGCTTCGTGTCCAAGAAAGAAGATATTTATGGGCATTACATTTCGGGATACCATGGCCCAGAGGGTACAACATAGAGCACAATATAGGTTGTAGTACTAAATACGATGTAGGGTTGCGATTTAGGATCCAGTGTACGGTGCAATGCAAATTGCGGTGCAGGGTGCAGTATCAGGTAGTGCATGATGCAGTATGGGGTGCAATGTCCGGTGCGGTGTAGTGCGAGGCGCATGTCCGGGCGGTGGTGCACGGTGCACGGCGCTGCAGCGCGGGTGGTGCACGGTGCACTGTAAGGTGCCGCGGCGGGTGGTGCACGGTGCACTGTAAGGTGCCGCGGCGGGTGGTGCACGGTGCATTGTGAGGTGCCGCGGCGGGTGGTGCACGGTGCACTGTAAGGTGCCGCGGCGGGTGGTGCACGGTGCATTGTAAGGTGCCGCGGCGGGTGGTGCACGGTGCACTGTAAGGTGCCGCGGCGGGTGGTGCACGGTGCACTGTAAGGTGCCGCGGCGGGTGGTGCACGGTGCACTGTAGGTGCACGGTGCACTGTAAGGTGCCGCGGCGGGTGGTGCACGGTGCACTGTAAGGTGCCGCGGCGGGTGGTGCACGGTGCACTGTAAGGTGCCGCGGCGGGTGGTGCACGGTGCACTGTAGGTGCAGTCACTGTAAGGTGCCGCGGCGGGTGGTGCACGGTGCACTGTAAGGTGCCGCGGCGGGTGGTGCACGGTGCACTGTAAGGTGCCGCGGCGGGTGGTGCACGGTGCACTGTAAGGTGCCGCGGCGGGTGGTGCACGGTGCACTGTAAAGGTGCCGCGGCGGGTGGTGCACGGTGCACTGTAAGGTGCAGCCGCGGGTGGTGCACGGTGCACTGTAAGGTGCCGCGGCGGGTGGTGCACGGTGCACTGTAAGGTGCAGCCGCGGGTGGTGCACGGTGCACTGTAAGGTGCCGCGGCGGGTGGTGCACGGTGCACTGTAAGGTGCCGCCGCGGGTGGTGCACGGTGCACTGTAAGGTGCAGTGCACTGTAGGTGCCGCGGCGGGTGGTGCACGGTGCACGTAGGTGCCGCGGCGGGTGGTGCACGGTGCACTGTAAGGTGCCGCGGCGGGTGGTGCACGGTGCACTGTAAGGTGCAGCCGCGGGTGGTGCACGGTGCACTGTAAGGTGCCGCGGCGGGTGGTGCACGGTGCACTGTAAGGTGCCGCGGCGGGTGGTGCACGGTGCACTGTAAGGTGCAGCCGCGGGTGGTGCACGGTGCACTGTAAGGTGCCGCGGCGGGTGGTGCACGGTGCACTGTAAGGTGCCGCGGCGGGTGGTGCACGGTGCACTGTAAGGTGCCGCGGCGGGTGGTGCACGGTGCACTGTAAGGTGCCGCGGCGGGTGGTGCACGGTGCACTGTAGGTGCCGCGGCGGGTGGTGCACGGTGCACTGTAAGGTGCCGCGCGGGTGGTGCACGGTGCACTGTAAGGTGCCGCGGCGGGTGGTGCACGGTGCACTGTAGGTGCATGTAAGGTGCAGCCGCGGGTGGTGCACGGTGCACTGTAAGGTGCCGCGGCGGGTGGTGCACGGTGCACTGTAAGGTGCCGCGGCGGGTGGTGCACGGTGCACTGTAAGGTGCAGCCGCGGGTGGTGCACGGTGCACTGTAAGGTGCCGCGGCGGGTGGTGCACGGTGCACTGTAAGGTGCCGCGGCGGGTGGTGCACGGTGCACTGTAAGGTGCCGCGGCGGGTGGTGCACGGTGCACTGTAAGGTGCCGCGGCGGGTGGTGCACGGTGCACTGTAAGGTGCCCGCGGCGTGGTGCACGGTGCACTGTAAGGTGCCGCGGCGGGTGGTGCACGGTGCACTGTAAGGTGCAGCCGCGGGTGGTGCACGGTGCACTGTAAGGTGCCGCGGCGGTGGTGCACGGTGCAGGTGCCGCGGCGGGTGGTGCACGGTGCACTGTAAGGTGCCGCGCGGGTGGTGCACGGTGCACTGTAAGGTGCCGCGGCGGGTGATGCACGGTGCACTGTAAGGTGCCGCGGCGGGTGGTGCACGGTGCACTGTAAGGTGCAGCCGCGGGTGGTGCACGGTGCACTGTAAGGTGCCGCGGCGGGTGGTGCACGGTGCATGTAAGGTGCCGCGGCGGGTGAGGCACGGTGCACTGTAAGGTGCCGCGGCGGGTGGTGCACGGTGCATTGTGCGGCGGGTGTAGGTGAGCGGCGGGTGGTGCACGGTGCACTGTAGGGTGCAGCCGCGGGTGGTGCACGGTGCACTGTAAGGTGCCGCGGCGGGTGGTGCACGGTGCACTGTAAGGTGCAGCCGCGGGTGGTGCACGGTGCAATGTAGTGGTGCGTAGGGTGCAACGCAGGGTACATACTGCGGTACTCTTTACAGTACATCACACGGTGTAGTTCAGGGTACAGTGTGGGGTACATAGTGTAGTATACCTTACAGTACAGCATAGGGTGTAGTGTAGTGCATGGTGTATGAAAGCTTAGTACACCTTGCGGTACAGCAAATGGAGTGTATGGTGTAAGATACAGTATACGGTGCAGTGTATGGTGGAGTGTACAGTGCGATGCACGGTGGAGTGTAGGGTGGAGTGTCGGGTGGAGTGTAGGATGGAGTGTAGGGTGGAGTGTCGGGTGGAGTGTAGGGTGGAGTGTAGGGTGGAGTGTAGGATGGAGTGTAGGGTGCGATGTCGGGTGGAGTGTATGGTGGAGTGTAGGGTGGAGTGTAGGATGGAGTGTAGGGTGGAGTGTAGGGTGGAGTGTAGGGTGGAGTGTAGGGTGGAGTGTAGGGTGGAGTGTAGGGTGGAGTGTAGGGTGGAGTGTAGGGTGGAGTGTAGGGTGGAGTGTAGGGTGGAGTGTAGGGTGGAGTGTAGGGTGGAGTGTAGGGTGGAGTGTCGGGTAGAGTGTAGGGTGGATTGTAGGGTGGAGTGTAGGGTGGATAGTACGGCGCTGTGTAAGGTGAAGTGCACCATGCAGTGTCGGGTGGAGGGTAGGGTGGAGCATTGTCCTAAAATTATTTCACCATTAACTGTGTGGATGAAGAAAGAAGTTGCTTGGGAATAGTGGAAGATTGGAAGAAAATAAATGATCGTCACTTAAGGATTAAAAACGTGGAATGCCTTTCACTTCAGTCACATGCATTTTATATTATTTAGCAGTCGTGTGTATAATGGCTGCCCACACATGTGGCAAAATGGTAAAAACCCAAGGCAAGGATGAAAAAGCACAATTCCGTTAACTGTGAATTTCCAGGCCACATGGTCAATTATTTTACACTGGGGTGGCGTGTAGGGTGGAGTGTAGGGTGGAGTGTAGGATGGAGTGTAGGGTCGAATGTAGGGTGGAGTGTAGGGTGGAGTGTAGGGTGGAGTGTAGGATGGAGTGTAGGGTCGAATGTAGGGTGGAGTGTAGGATGAATTGTACGGTGGATTGTACGGCGCGGTGTACGGTGAAGTGCACCATGCAGTGTCGGGTGGAGTGTAGGATGGATTGCAGGGTGGATTGTTCGGCGCGGTGTAAGGTGAAGTGCAAGCTCCAGTGCAGGGTGAAGCACGACGCGCCGCCGCAGTACCGGACGCCACTCACCGTTCCCACTTCGACATGACATCGGCCAAGGTTTCGTCCGGCAGCAGGTTACGCTCGCTCTGACCCAACACCTCATAAATGGCGTAGCCTGCAACAAGACACAGCTCATGCGACACACATCCGACACAACTCTCCCGAACTAGCGCAACTCACAGAACACGTGTAGCAACTAATAATATATGGAACAGAACTCACAGCACACCTGACACAATTGACAGAATATCTGACTTAACTGAATGCGCTCTACACAACTCACAACACATCTCACATAACCTACAACACATCCAACACAATTGATTACACCTGACTAAGGTTAACGCACATGACCAAAATCACAACACATCTGACACAACTCGACGCGCTCGACACGGCTCGCAACACCACATGGCGGGCGAGAGGCACGCGCCGCCAGGCCTGACGGACCCCGCGACCCACCTCTGGCGTCCGTCTTGAGTCCGATCTTCTCCTTGACCAGCTGGAGCACCTCGCCGGCGGTGGCGGCCGCCTCGAACTCGACGCTGTGGAACTGGCCGTCCATGAAGTGGAAGCGCGCGTGGATGGGCCGGCAGTTGACGGTGCAGAGCACCTCCTGCCGCGACGGAGCCCACTGGCGCCGGCGCGAGTTCAGCGTCTTGTACAGACACTGTCGACACACGACGCGACGGGTGTCAGGTGGGCTAGGTGGGGCGTGAATGAAGAGCTCTCGACAACAAAGGAGTAGGGACTCGAGTGGGCAAAAATGGCACATATTTTGGCTAGCTGTGGGTCGACACGGGTCCGGGTCTCAGTTAGCTATTAGAGTTTCGGGGCGCATCGACTGCGTCGGTCATGCAGCGCCCATTGGGTTCGGGTCTCGCTTGAGTCGCATGCCGCCTAGTCATTTTGGATTCTACCAATAACCTTTCCTTGAATAATCACGTCACCCATCAATGTGCCAAAACACAGAACGAAGTCAACTTCAGCCCATCTCCCACAACGTGCAAACGGCTAGATAACACACTGGAATACACCCACAGAGGACGCGGACGCACCGCTGGTAAGTGTGGTCACGCCGGGCACAATCCGTGATGCACGGAATCAAGCTAACGAGAAACTACATTGGAACGACTAAAAACGTGATACAACAGCTAGGAGAAGTGACCTAATCGACGAGAAGCTCGGATCTCACGCGTGAAGAGCTTGTGAAAAACGACATCGAATATATCGATATAGATCGCTATGCGCACACTGGGCCCCTGATTTGTTCCCTACATAGCCGTTGTTATAGATCTGCATCGGTCAAGCGACGAACCTTCTCGGCGAAGCGGGCATACTTGCCCTCTTCAGTAACGTAATCGCTGGCGCACTTGGTGAGGTGCGCCGCCAGGTACTTCTTCATCGGCAAACTAGATGGCACCACCGTCGAACAGAGCAGCGCCATCAGGGACCAGTGCCGCCTGTTGACGCGCGAGTTGGGGTCCGGGTGGTCTGTCGTGACAGAACACGGTCGCTGTCACGCGTCACACGCGCGCAGGCACGCGCACACAAATTCTACTGTCGGAGATCTGGGAGTTGTGTTGGCACCACTGTTGCATGAGCCAGAGGTGACCTGTTGTTCTGGACAGCAGCTGACCACAGTTGATCACAGTTGAGGAGCTCAGTGTTGTAGTGACTTGGGAGCGGCTATCTAGAGACCGATCTGATCTCTTAAGCTGCGGCCAGCTGGCTTACGTCGGAGTGGTGTGTGTAATTCTGACAGCTATCTTAGAGTTCGATGACGCACTGGAATGGTGGCAGATGAGACATAGATGGCGGACGATCTGGTGACGGCTGGACCAGACTAGTGGCACAGAGGGTTAACCTTAGAACCACCGGAGTGGCAGTTCTAAGGAGGGCCATGTCTTTTTGTATAGCCGCTGAACGTGGAGTACGATCGTTCTCCAATTGACATACCTTCTGACAAATAGCGTGTCTTATGATTTGCGAATTGCATCTGAGAACCCAAGGCCATCGAGCTAGTTCTTGTCAAAATCTGGTCAGTGGTTCCGAGAAGCATCAATTTTAGGCTATTTGTCAAAGAGATGTTCAAAATTTGCTGCCACAGTAGCTCAGTTGGTTTGAGCGCTGGCCTGCACTGGTCTCCCCTGTCCTGACAATACATGATTCGAGTCGCTTCACGTGCTCACATTTAGCCCAAAGCTGGGAGGGTCAGGTGGCAGCTGGCCCGATAAGGCCGGGGACGAGTGTCCACACGACCGGGACTGGGCGTGGTCAGACAGTGTCCACACGGCCAGGACTGGGTGTGGACAGTGTCCACACGGCCGGGACTGGGTGTGGTCAGACAGTGTCCACACGGCCGGGACTGGGTGTGGCCAGACAGTGTCCACAGGGCCAGGACTGGGTGTGGTCAGACAGTGTCCACAGGGCCAGGACTGGGTGTGGTCAGACAGTGTCCACACGGCCGGGACTGGGTGTGGACAGTGTCCACACGGCCGGGACTGGGTGTGGACAGACCAGTGTTGGATTTTCACTTCTCAGTCTTGGATTCGGAGTGTATAATATTTTGGCTTGCCAAAGTATGGAGTGTATAATCTTGAGAGGCACTATGTTATGGGGTGTATAATTTCCCAGTTTGCCAAATTATGGGGTGTATGTTGAAGCACCAAGTAACGGAGTATATACATTTTATATATAACGAAGTGTATAAATTTTGAAAAATGCAGTGATGTCTCCTGGAATGAAGAACAAAAACCCAGGGGCCTCGGTAGCCTAGATGGTGGAGCGTGGGACTCGAATCTCACGGCCGGCGGCATTTGCAGTCCACCCACGACCAATCGGTGTGATATAGGGTGGCGGCGCTATGCGACCTTGCGGTTGAATGCGTCGTAAAATAACCCGATAATTCTTCTTCCTCAAGAATAAAACGTCTTTAAGCAATTTGTTAGGTTCTTATCCTAGTGTCTCACAGACAACCAGATGGGGTCCACCACACATCGTCGTCTGAAGTCATCCACCACGTTACGTGAATGACTTATAAGGCAACTTCCTGAGCAATGGTAGAGAAAATGAACACAAAAGTATACTTAATCGATGTCAACCAAGTTTATATATCAATACCTGCCACTCCTAGCATAGGTACCAACACCGCATAACTAATACAAATTCACAACATACCTCGAGAGCAGGACGTTCGTGCACCGCTGGGTCTAAAATGGGAGGGTCTAAAATGTTACTTCGGGATATGGGTTTCGGAATATATAATGGTTGAAGGAAAGTTATACTAAAACAATCCGTCTAAAATCTTTTATTCTCTCCACGATGAAATTTTTTTTTTTCAAATGAGAAAGCTGAAAAAAATATTGAAGTCAATCCTTATTAATATTAAATGTATTTCAATACACTTTTTAGTTCATGTCTGGAATGTTTAGTAGAAGCAAGGAATGATTTGGAAGGATGAAAAGCGACTAGACGGGCGGGCAAATTTCTGCTGTAAAACAGACTATCGTCACGGACGAGCGGAAATTAGCGTCTCATTTCGCGCCATGATTGCTATGAAATACCAAAAAATAAAAATAAGTTAGAGAAAATTGCCAAGAGAATTACAGGCAACTTTTTTCTCAATTAATAATAATCAGGACTGTGGGAAGAAATTAATCATTGGATCAGAATGAGGCTTATAAGAGTGTAGAGAATTAGGTCAACACACGTAAATCTGAATTTGTCCGGAGTGGGGAAACCTCGCGGTCGGAGTGGCATGAATGCAACTATTCCCGCTTGTTGATGAAATTCAGAAACAATATAAGTCATGAAATCGAAAGAAGGTGAAATTTCTGGTTCTATGGGTCTTCATTTTGGAGCAAAGTGTTAGCAGGTTTTAGGAACGTTTTGGTACCATTCAGGCAATTTTCATGTGGAAAATCCTTCCGATATCTTTTATGTACATCGCTCCTGACTGCTTAATAATATAAATATGAACAGTTTTATCCATCCCAATTGATGCAGAACATATCATTCTCCAAGGAACCAAGAAGAAATGCATTATCCATGGCTTTTCGTGGCAATGGTTCAAATAGCTCCTGCCGGAGTGGGAGATGGAGAGCGGTGAACTCATTGAATCCAAGAACGCGGTCGGGCTGGTGAAGGTGAATTCCTATATTTGGTTAGCGGAGCGTAGTGGTTTTTTTATTCAACGAAGGATTTTCTTTAAAGTTTTTCGCTGCCATCTGGAAGGAATTGACTGCGTGTTTGGCTCGAGGTATTAGAGGTTGTATTATCTGACTATGTAGGTACCTACCTACTTACCTATATCAAATATCTTCGCGGTAATTCGAGTTATTGATTTGGATAAACCAAAGCTGTAAGCTTGTGTTGTGTGACGGGAAATCTTCAGATAATACAAGGAGCAGGACATGATAATATTAATTGCTGCGATGTTTTGCCGACAAGCGTAGAAATGAACAAAACTGATTGCTTTGCTTTTGTCTGGAAAATTCTGTTTTCACTTCAAAATTTTGTTTTCACTTTCACTTTAATTTTGAAGCATGAATGTTTTTCTTTCAAAATGGGGGCTGGGCCTCTTCAGTGCACATTGACTGCAGATATTATAGATATGCATGCATTCAAGCATTATTTGTGCTTTTATGAAATGTTCAGGAATTATTAGGTGCATCCTGTCCATATTCTCCATTGAATACCATTATACTCTTAACATTTCTGGTCTGACTTTCTGAATGGACAAATTTGCAGTTTAAGGTGATCTGGTTTTGTGAAATTTATTTTTCGTGCAATGATTATGAATATGTTCATAATGTAGGTACTTACATGATGTGACTGCACATTTTTTTGGCAAGTGCAGTTGGGTAGCAAAATGACACCAAAAAAGTGGCTCAGGTTTGGTTGGGAAATATACCATGAAATGTGATGTTATAAATGAAGAAAAAGCTGCAGCCTAACTGGATGCAAGAAAATCTTTTTTAATAAATTTTTTTATAAGCAATTAATCAAAAGTATTCAAATGAATTAAGAAATGAAAAGTAAATGGCCTATGCTAACTAAACAAGCTATGCTAGCCCGAGTGTTTTTTAAAATTCAAAAACTTTTATATTCCTGAATGATTCCGAAAGGAATTTGATGAATGGATAACTTACAAAAAAAAATAATCTAGCATAATTTAGCCAAACCTAATACCTTTGTATGCTTCATGGAGGCAAACTGTGTGTAAAACATGTGTGGAAAAGTAATAGTGCCCATGACAATTCCTATGCTGTAGCAAAACATGGCTCATATCCACCAGTATTTTGGAGATTTGGGGGAAGTGCTACACTTTGTGGCTTACCAGTTGTGTGGATGCCACTCTAGCTCTTGGTGTTCATCCATACATTCTTCTGGGCACATCTGGACTCTTCTGAGGTTTGTCAACAAATGGCGAACATACACATGAATGCACTGGTGGCTGTTTATTAATTCACCTGCACCTCACCATAAATCGCACATGCACAAATGGAATGTTATGGAATGATATGGAAGATGGAATGTTGTGAAATATGGAATGTTCAGTGGCATTAAGATCATATTTAGACTGCAGTGATCCATATTTTGCCATCCATTGACATATGTTGTACTTGTGCATGCTAGCAAACTGATATTCTTCCAATCTGGCTGGCATCTCATTTTCGGCTTTACTCCTGCCTCCTCTTGGAATGTGCCTACAGATGACTCGAAATAACAAATGTGTATTATCCTCAATTATACTGGAAACTTCATGTGGTAGGGGACCCAGTATGACTGAATTTTCCTCTCCACCCAAGTTATCACTATTGTATAATGACATCTAGCTGTCTTGCTAGTTAAGTATGTCTTCATTCAGCAATGCAAGGAGTGTATTTTTTCCGGAGTGTATAATTCTTTGGATTGCAAAAGTTCCAAAAAAGGGCCACTTTTCCAACGCTGGCACAGACAGTGTCCACACGGCCGGCACTGGATGTGCTCAGACAGTGTCATCACGGCCCGGACTGGGTATGGTCAGAGTGTCCAAACGGTTGTGGCTGGCTGTGGACAGTGGACGGTGAGTTAGTTAGTTATTAGGGCTTTAGGGCGCATGACTGAAAAACGGACTGTGGACAGTGGACGGTGAGCGCCACAGACACTGACCGGTGGTCTGCTTGATGAGCTGCGCCGTCAGCTCGGTCAGCAGGGTCTCGCTCTTCATGGCACGGTCGATGATGCCCTGCACCAGCCGCACGTTGTTCTCGTCGCTGGCGTTGTCCGACAGCTGGTCTGCGGCGGCACGAGACACACACACTCACGTAACGCCAGCTGGCCCACCGCTCCCTCTGACGTCACACAGCGTGAGTACCGGCCGGGGGGGGGGGGGCGAGACCGTGCGCCGACGGTCAGTCTGGTTAGGTTAGGCTAGGTCACACGTGGATCGGCCTGTAGAGTTCACATTCGCACACCATTCCCTAGCGAGAAACACATATAACTTGACAAAAAGTGGCCATGTGATCTGTCGTGCATCGTGGCAGCAAGTCAGATCGCTGCCGGTAGATCAATCGAAAGGTAAAGCTGATGGATTCGTATTCTTCGCGAAGCACCGAAACATCAGCCTCTATATAGATGAGGTGGTAGATCACTTCACACTGCCCTCAAGCTTACCGGTGCCGCTGAGGACATAGTAACTTCGGACAGCTACTACATTCTCGGGCGACTACTGCATCCTCAGGTGGCTGTTATGGCCTCAGCTACCACATCGCACAGTTGCTACAGCAATGATATCCTCAGCTGGCTACTGCATCCTCAGGTGGCTACTGTATCTTCAGGACACTGTAGCTTGAAACTGCAGCCTGAGCCGGCTACTGCAGGTGCAGGCGGCTACTACGGCCTGGGAGCGACACTGACTCACCGCTGTGTACTACTGCAGCCTGGGGGCGACACTGACTCACCGCTGTGTACTACTGCAGCCTGGGGGCGACACCGCTGTGCACCACTACCGGGCGACACTGACTCACCGCTGTGCACCACTGCAGCCTGGGGGCGACACTGACTCACCGCTGTGCACCACTGCAGCCTGGGGGCGACACTGACTCACCGCTGTGTACCACTGCAGCCTGGGGGCGACACTGACTCACCGCTGTGTACCACTGCAGCCTGGGGGCGACACTGACTCACCGCTGTGCACCACTACAGCCTGGGGGCGACACTGACTCACCGCTGTGCACCACTGCAGCCTGGGGGCGACACTGACTCACCGCTGTGCACCACTGCAGCCTGGGGGCGACACTGACTCACCGCTGTGTACCACTGCAGCCTGGGGGCGACACTGACTCACCGCTGTGCACCACTGCTGCCTGGGGGCGACACTGACTCACCGCTGTGCACCACTGCAGCCTGGGGGCGACACTGACTCACCGCTGTG
Organism: Imbricaverruca yamaguchii; assembly: GCA_034440575.1. Taxonomy (NCBI): domain Eukaryota; kingdom Metazoa; phylum Arthropoda; class Thecostraca; family Neoverrucidae; genus Imbricaverruca; species Imbricaverruca yamaguchii. The sequence continues at coordinate 1,928,217 of JAOTOL010001609.1, read as the reverse complement.
CACCACTGCAGCCTGGGGGCGACACTGACTCACCGCTGTGTACCACTGCAGCCTGGGGGGATATTGACTCACCGCTGTGTACCAGGCCGGAGAACATGAGGACGGCCTGGAAGATCTGTACGGCCGTCTCCTCCACCTCTGGCTCGGCAATACGCGTCAAACTCTGCGGAATGCACTGCCGACTGAAGCCCCAGAAGGCGCGGTCGAAGCCGCGGTAAGCGTCCGAGTCTTCTGCGCCGCCTGCCCCCGGCGCCGTCTGCCGCAGCTTCTCCAGCTTCGCCTTGTTGAATCTGTTGTGACAATTGCATACGTATGTGGATGGGTGCCTCTTCGCTACCGATTGGTTATTGGAGTTTAGGGGCGCATCGACTACCGAGGTCATGCAGCGCCCATCCTCTTCGTTACCGAAATGTTTCGCTTACAATGTAAGCTTCAGGGCGATTGTCATCTGATAATGCTATGTTCAAGTTGTTTTGTGGAGAAGCTCCATTGAAACCTTCCACAAAACGTAGACAACGATATCAGAAGTTCCGTTATGCGTCCATACAATTGGGAAGCTACAAGCTACAGGCTACAAGCTACAGGGAAGCTACAGGCTATACATGTATAGACTGTTCTAATAAGATAGATAATCAAATGTGCTGTATGCTCATAATGCTACATGAATGTTGACATCGGAAAATAGGACAATCATCGAAAGGATAAGGCTGCTACAGATTCCTCACTAAGACTACTACAGCTTCCTCCTTGAGACTGGTGTAGCTTCTCATTAAGACCACTACAGCTTCCTTATAAGACTGCTACAGCTTCCTTCTGAATACTGGTGTAGCTGCATCATTACGATTGCTTCAGCTTAACCACTAAGACTGTTATAGCTTCCTCACTAAAACTGCAACAACCTCCTCCCGCTAAATGCAATTCACTGGAACTATGACTCCGGGAGATATAAAAATGCACGACTAAAAACAGGACTACAACATGGCTTTGTACTTGAGACGAAACCAAACCCGGACGGTCGAGCCTCCGGTACTACCTCCTGAGGGTGTTCTTGAAGAAGTTCGAGGCGGCCTGATCGACGGGTTTGCGCATCATCTCTGCGTCGACCAGACTGCGTCGGCACTGCGCCACGTTGTGGTGCAGTCGGATCCGGTCGTCGTTGGTGATGTGTTGAATCTGAGCAGACGTCACACGTCACAGGCACATCAGACGTCACACGCTGGTGATGTGCTGGATCTGAGCAGACGTCTCACGTCACAGGCACATCAGACGTCACACGCCGGTGATGTGCTGGATCTGAGCAGACGTCACACGTCACAGGCACATCAGACGTCACACGCTGGTGATGTGCTGGATCTGAGCAGACATCACACGTCACAGGCACATCAGACGTCACACACTGGTGATGTGCTGGATCTGAGCAGACGTCACACGTCACAGGCACATCAGACGTCACACGCTGGTGATGTGCTGGATCTGAGCAGGCGTCACACGTCACAGGCACATCAGACGTCACACGTTGGTGATGTGCTGGATCTGAGCAGACGTCACAGGCACATCAGACGTCACACGCTGGTGATGTGCTGGATCTGAGCAGACGTCACACGTCACAGGCACATCAGACGTCACGCGTCACAGGCACATCAGACGTCACACGCTGGTGATGTGCTGGATCTGAGCAGACGTCACGCGTCACAGGCACATCAGACGTCACACGTCACAGGCACATCAGACGTCACACGCCGGTGATGGGCTGGATCTGAGCAGACGTCACACATCACAGGCACATCAGACGTCACACGCTGGTGATGTGCTGGATCTGAGCAGACGTCACACGTCACAGGCACATCAGACGTCACACGCTGGTGATGTGCTGGATCTGAGCAGACGTCACACGTCACAGGCACATCAGACGTCACACGCTGGTGATGTGCTGGATCTGAGCAGGCGTCACACGTCACAGGCACATCAGACGTCACACGCCGGTGATGGGCTGGATCTGAGCAGACGTCACACGTCACAGGCACATCAGACGTCACACGCTGGTGATGTGCTGGATCTGAGCAGACGTCACACGTCACAGGCACATCAGACGTCACACGCTGGTGATGTGCTGGATCTGAGCAGGCGTCACACGTCACAGGCACATCAGACGTCACACGCCGGTGATGGGCTGGATCTGAGCAGACGTCACACGTCACAGGCACATCAGACGTCACACGCTGGTGATGTGCTGGATCTGAGCAGGCGTCACACGTCACAGGCACATCAGACGTCACACGCTGGTGATGTGCTGGATCTGAGCAGGCGTCCCGCGTCACGGGCACATCAGACGTCACACATCATGGCAGAGAGAGACGTTTATCGGCGAGTGGCGGTCGATCCTGTCGTGCAGCAGTCGGTGCTGTCGTGTAGCAGTCGGTGTTGTCGTGTGGCAGTCGATGCTGTCGTGTGGTAGTCGGTGCTGTCGTGTGGCAGTCGGTGCTGTCGTGTGGTAGTCGGTGCTGTCGTGTGGTAGTCGGTGCTGTCGTGCAGCAGTCGGTGCTGTCGTGTGGTAGTCGGTGCTGTCGTGTGGCAGTCGGTGCTGTCGTGTGGCAGTCGGTGCTGTCGTGTGGCAGTCGGTGCTGTCGTGTGGCAGTCGGTGCTGTCGTGTGGCAGTCGATGATGTCGTGTGGCAGTCGGTGCTGTCGTGTGGCAGTCGGTGCTGTCGTGTGGCAGTCGGTGCTGTCGTGTGGCAGTCGGTGCTGTCGTGTGACAGTCAGTGCTGTCGTGTGGCAGTCGGTGCTGTCGTGTGGCAGTCGGTGCTGTCGTGTGGCAGTCGGTGTTGTCGTGTGGCAGTCGGTGCTGTCGTGTGGCAGTCGGTGCTGTCGTGTAGCAGTCGGTGCTGTCGTGTGGCAGTCGGTGCTGTCGTGTGGCAGTCGGTGCTGTCGTGTGGCAGTCGGTGCTGTCGTGTGGCAGTCGGTGCTGTCGTGTGGCAGTCGGTGCCGAGGCGCCGTATTCACGCAGATACACGACACGTCGCTTCAGTTGTGGTTCTCCGAATTAAAATATGACGATACGCAAAATTGAACTTTGCTCCACAAACTAGTTTTCTGTTCGTAACTCACATGCCTTGTGACAACCGCAGATCGATCGGCACAGATATAATACGCCAACCGAATAGTACACCATCAGCACCAATAAACCGCCATCCTGGATCAGTCTATCCTGATCATGAGGCAGTCTATCCTGATCATTAGGCAGCCCAACCGGAGCACTTCGGCCGCCGCCCTTCTCACCCGTTTGCTGATGTTGTCCACCTCCCGGATCCAGGTGGCGTGCTCGGGCGAGTAGCTGGCGATGAGCGCGCCCATCTCGTCCTTCCAGCGCGCCTCGAACACGAACACGCGCTGCGCGTCGTGGTTGCGGTGCAGGTTGACGGTGATGAAGTCGTCCGACGGGTCCAGGATGATGGACTCGATGTCCGTGTAGGGGAACTCGACGATGACGTACTTGTCGTCGGGCCGGATCAGCAGCACGCCCTCGCAGTTGATGCCCATGGTCAGGTTGTTGCCTGTCGGGCGGAGCGGCAGCGGTCGGTTGGTGAGCACGCCCTCGCGCCGTCTGTCTGCCTCGGGGCTCGTCGTCCAGCGGATTCCGCTCCCACGCACAGGCCCGTCAACTGTCCACAGGTCATGGCCGCCCACCTGGCGTACGTGTTCGCATTCACCGCTCGCCGTCGATGTCGCCACATTTGTCGCATAGGATCGAACTGAGCGTCGCATGCACACACATGCGGATCGTCGCGTCGACATCGTAACTGTTTGGCCCAGGGACTCGTCTATGATGTTTCTAGAGGGCGTATCCTTTGGCCACTGTGGGAACCATCGTCGTCGTCCAGCTGCCCCTGCCACTGCAGTAATGTTGAAGCAATGGGAAACGCCCCCTGAATGAGGGAGGGGAAATGAATCGTAACTGAGGAACGAAACCCCCGATAACATGTTAGACGACTCCCTGATTTGATCTCTAGATACCAATTGATTATAATCTAGGACAATTTGCCGCCCCGGTAGCTCAGTTTAGTAGAGCGTTGGCCTGCGCTGGTCTCCCCTGAACTGGCAACACAGGGTTCGAGTCGCTTCGCGCGCTCGCATTTAGCCCCCGGCCGGGAGGGTCAGTTGGCAGCTGGCCCGATAAGGCTGAGGACAAGCTACCGGGCGGCCGTGTCGGTGCATTGACGCACGTTAAACCTTCGATCAAAATTCTGCAGTTGAACTGGAATTCATTGATCGGGTGGTGGAGCCAGGGTTCACGCAAAAAGCTCTGCTTAGCAATCGAACCCTGGCTCACGAAGCCATCCCGGCAATAACTCGGATGAAATTATAAAAAATGTGTTAGCCTTCTGCACGAACAATCTCAAAACAGCTACTGCGAGTTTTCTGCACGGTCAAAAGTTGATGCAGACCAAATGCCATAAATAGGTTAATCAATCTACAATCCCCATCTTCACTTGCATCATGAATCAGACAATAAGTCGCCATCTCGTCAAGGTCAAAGCCATCGTAGAACAGGGAATAACTTGGTTGGTTATTTGGGCTTTCGGGCGCATCGACTGCGTTGGTCATACAGCGCCCATACAGGGAATAACTGGCCGCGTGATAACCGTAAGGAGTCTCGTAACAAGGAGACCAGGAGACCCGCTGTACTTTATACCTCGTAGAAGTTGGAACAAGTTATTGTTACATCTCCAGAACTGGATGCAAAAAGCGCCTCATCCCCTATCGCATGCATTATGTCAGTAAGTGATCCCGAATTACTTGCTTGATCTGTATTCGTTTTTGGGGCCTTGGGCTGAAGAAGCCCCTTGGTCGCATTACATCAACCAGAAATTCCGTTAAATATATTGCAGAGCTTTCTTACCAATAATAGACAATGGTTATTTATCACTCACCATTAAATTTATCATTGTGAGAATGTTCAAAACAGCACCCAGTTAGACACCATTTTCATAGAAACTTCAACTTCGAACATTCCATTTTTCCCCCGGCGATCCGATACGAATCACAAGCCATCACGCGGCCGAGAGAGGCGGCCACTTCCTCTTAGCTAATCACATACAAGTATTACGCCGTGTCAGTTCTGAAATCGCTTCAATATGTCTGTCTGCGATCGGTAATCCAGCATGGTGTGTGTGTGGGGGGGGGGGGAGCCCCGTCAGCTGGGTGGCTCCCCTTCTAACTTCAGCAAGTTTTAGCCATAACATATATGGTATTGTAGCAATGTTAATATGCCCGAAATAACCCATAATAACTTTTAGCCTGTAACATACTACTATGCTACAGGCAACCGCCTAGCCATCATGGTTCCCAAGCTTCGAATGAAATGACTAATGACATGAAGCTAGTTTAGAGAAGGACTTCCTTCTTCATTTTTGGCATACGCTGCACTCTATCAAACCCTGTCATGCTTTTACTTCCACCATTTGCTTCCCGATACCATTTTTTTTTTGTGCACCATGATTGATGCATAACAATAGCGCACAATTTGTCATGAACCGCAGCTCTCCGACATGACCCACCACCCACCAAATAGAACACCGAATGGCCACAACCATCGAAAAAAAGCATACTGAAACTTACAGGAAACACCACAGGTGCCTAAGGGATTGAGTCACGAGCGAAACAGCTAAAAGGGTCCACGGCACAAGTGCAGCAAAAACAATGGACAGATCGCCTGTGGCTACCAGAAGTTGAATATATATAGCCACAAGTTAGCTGGGACACCCATGAACAAAAACACCACTGAAAACGACAAGTATTTTTGGTCTTCAAATGCCCACGTAGGCTTCATTAGCTCACTTGTAATGCTGACGAAATACTGAGGCGAACTGAACTCACAATTTGGACAACAAGAACGGACATGGACAACAATATGAACAAGAAGGGAGAGAGATCGGCAGAAGTGAACCAGCGGAACGCATCAGCGGTTCTAGTGGACTCGAAGCAGTCAGAGGTGCACCGGGAACCGCCTGCCACGACTAAGCTGTCGGCAGTCGCCTCGCTGATCCCCTCGACCACTTCGCCAGGAATACACACCGCCTCCATAGACACGCTCAAGCCGACTTCCTCGCTGGCTCCATCGGCGAGCAATTTGCCAGGAATGCACAACCCCTCCGTAGACACTCTCAAGCCGACGTCCTCGCTGGTTCCATCGGCGATCACATTGTCAGGAACGCACGCTTCCGTAGGCGCTTTCAGGTCGACCAGCTCCCTGGGCCCTTCAGCGGCCACAACCGGCACGTCCAGCGCGTCCATCGAGAGGCCGGCCAATCTCAGCCCAACTGAAGGGACCATCGTCCACAAATCGGTCGCCTCGCTCAACGTCCGCTCGCCCGACGCGTCGCAGACGCTGTACGTCTTCCGAGACGTCTCGGCCACGTCGACCCAGGAGCGGCGACCGGCCGCTCGACGCTCGCCGGCAGACATGAGCGGCACACACACAGCGCACGCGCTCACCGTCTCCCACGTGGTCACACTGTCCACGGGCATCATCGTCTTCTGCTGCCTGGCGTACGACCGCATCTGGCTGTACTGCCTAGGCGCGCTGGGCGAGAACCACTCGTGGTACCGCCCGACGCAGCCCTGGTACGAGGTGAGGCGCTGCGACTGCGGCCCGCTGCGGGGGAGTGACAAACTCGCGGCTCCCACTGGCAGTGTTGAACTAACTGTTTTGCGTTGTGTTGAGATGTCGAAAAGTCAGGTGTCCAAACGAGTACGACAGCATGTCAAAATCAGTACTGGAATTATGCCATTAGAAATATTTCTTCGGTCATCGAAACTCAATTTTGAGCATATGGCGTACTATGGATATATTTTTCTCGTTTATTGCGAGATACCTGAGTTAGGAACGACTATGATTTGGACAACTATGAAAGAGTTATGCCATAAACTGGCATGGTATAGCAGACCACATGATAGATCATCTCTTTACCTGGAATTACGCTACGAAATATTCGTGTGTTACGAACTGCCATCAACATAAACACGAAGTGCATAAACAAGATATTGTTAGAAACAGTGCACGAAAAACGTAAAAGTAAGATGGCGAGGAGTCTTTGGGAAAGATGTCGATTCAGTATTTAAAAAATGGAATATTCTATATATCGGTGGGGGCACCTACTTCGGAAGAGCGCCATTTTTTTTCCGGAGGAGGAGCGGGGGAATTCTGCACTTTGAGGTGCGGGGTTGCGTTGTTCGCGACGCCCGTCCTTTCTGCGCAGGTGAGAGGCATGCGACGCCAAATAGCCGTGACTGGTGCGTCGTAATGCCACACAAAACACAACAAAAACTCACCTGCTCAATGAGTTTCCCAGCCAACGTAGCCAACTATAACTTGGCTGAAAAACTAATTCAGCAAGTGTTGGTTGGTTATTGGTTTTACGATACATCGAGCTAGGAGTAAGAGCCAGTAGTCGCCAGTACATAGACGAAGTCCCTGGTGAAAATTGGCCAATATCTGCTGTTTCGCCAACAATCTCAATCTATCTCAACAGAGCTACCGATGATGACGAACAAGCTGTATCTCCAACCGTTGACTTCAACTGCAGTGCGATTGACAACAGCACAGGCGCACATTCAACGTATTCAACATCACCATTATGGCGAGGTGGTCCTACTGCTGTCGTGATCAATGACCTTGGGGGGGGGGCTTAGGGGCGCATCGACTGCAGTGGTCATGCAGCGATCAATGACCTTACGAGTGATCAATAATCAATGACGTACCTCGTATTTGAATGAAGCAGATGCCATTGAAAGGGAGGGGATTTACGCCACTTTGAGATCTCTCAATGCGGAAAAGGATGCTGTCTTAGAAGCGTGACGGGACGTGCTTTTGCACCGCGTGCTGCTGCGTGAGGGAGGACAACTGAGGTGCTGCACACACGAAATCATAAACCAGCCGTAGTGGATGTCGCGGCGACATAGTGGCTGTCCGCCGGCCGCGACGGGCGCGAACGATCCGCTGTGAACTCTGGTCGATGCGCCCCAAAGCCCAAATAACCAGCCAACGATGTTGGCCGGCCAGCTGAACGCCATGTCACCCGGCAGGTGGCCGTCTGTTTCGGGCCGCGTCTGCCGGCCGGCGCGCTGCGCGACCAGGAGCCGCAGGCGGCGGCCAGCCCGCTGGCGGCCGTCGACAGCGCTGCCACCTACCGCCGGCTGTTCGGCAGCCTGCTGCGCTGGACAGACACGGCCGCCGGCGACCTGCTCGAGCTGCCCGTCACGCGCGTGCTGGACGGCCTGCAGCAGCTGCAGTACGACGCGGGCGACGACCGGGTGGTCGGCTTCACAGACATGCCGTTCCTGTTCCGCTACTCAGCGTGCCGCAACTTCTCGTTCGCCGCGACGCGCAACACCAGCGTCGGCCGGCCGGACGGGCGCGCAGCGTGGGACGCCGGCAGCCAGTTCGTGAGCCACCGGCTGCAGCTGCCGGCCGACGTGCGCGCGCAGCTGCTGGACGGCGTGGCGGCCAGCTACGCCGACGTGTTCGTGTACGGCGCGGGCGAGTTCAGCGAGCACGCGCTCGTCTCGGAGGTGGCCGCGTACCGCACCGACCTGCGGCGGCCGCTGCTGCTGCGCGTCACCAACGAGCGCGTCGAGCGGCTGTCGACCGGCCGCCGGCCGTGTCGGCTCGGCGCCGCCGTCGGCGGGCAGGTCAACTGCCGCGCCTGGTGTCTGGCCCGGGCGCTGCTGGGCGCCGGCGACTGCACCATGCCCTGGCTGGACGCGCTCGTCTTCAACATGACGGCCGTGCGGCTGAAGCGGGCCGCGCTCGCCGGCGTGCCCGGCCAGCTCAGTCTGTACAGCGCCGAGACGGCCAACCCGTGGATGGGCGAGTTCTCGCGGCGCCGGCCGTGCCGCTCGGCGGCCGACTTCAACGCGTCGTTCGCCCGGCTGGCGGCCGTGTACCTGCCGAGCCCGACGGCGCCGCTGGCGGGCGCCACGGCCGACTGCGTGCACCGCTGTCCCGCCGACTGCCGGCTGAACCGCGTCACCATCCGCTCCGTCGGCCACGTGCTGCGAGTCGCCGACACCAACACCAGCGAGGTGACCCTCGAGCTGGGCGTGGACGTGCTGCTGGTGCGCCGCTGGTGGCTGTACGAGTGGTGGCAGCTGGCCACCCACCTGGCCGGCCTGCTGGTCGGCCTGTTCGGCCTGCACCTGCTCAGACTGCACGACAAACTGTTCGGCGTCGCCGACTGGTGCGCGCGGCGGGCCGACCTGACCTTGTCAAAGCCGCACCGGTACAATTCTGGACCGACCTAGACCGACACGCGTCCGGCCGCCATCGCAACAAGTCTCTCTGCCGGCGGCAGCCGCACTGGCAGCGAGGGCCCTCACTGCTGCAGTTGTAGGCAGCAGCATAGCTGCAGTTGAGGGCAGCAACAGAGCTGCAGTGTATGGTAGCAGCAGAGCTGCATTGATGCCAGCACCCAAGCTAGTGTAAGGCAGAAACAGAGCTGTAGTGTAGGTCAGCAGCAGAGCTGCATTGTATAGCAGCAGCAGATCTGCAGTGGAGGGCAGCATCAGAGCTGCAGTGGAGGGCAACATCAGTGCTGCATTGTATGGCAGCGGCAAAGCTGCAGTGTATGGCAGCAGCAGATCTGCAGTGGAGGGCAAAATCAGTGCTGCATTGTATGGCAGCAGCAGAGCTGCAGTGGGGGCAGCAGGGTTGCAGCGGCAGGTAATAATGTCCCGTTAGATCATAGCCCGGACCAGGCAGCGTGAATGGACTGCAGGGTTGCGTGCTGGTCCGCTGCCATGGATGGTATGCCATGTGATATTTCATCTCACCTTGGTGGCAAGCGTATTTTCTTTGCATACAATGCGACCAGAACGTTGCATCCCATGTTGCAAGTGATGTCGATTAACCAGTTATAACGTGGTGTTCCCGACATTTACAAACTTATCATGACCGTGATATTCTGCTCAAAAACGTTTGACCACACGCCGCATGTTCTTCATAGGCAGCAATGGTCGACATAGTTCCATGCCATGAATGCAAACACGTTGCGGCGGTAGCGCCAGGGGAAGGGGCGACACTACAGTACAATGTTACAAAAAAGGACTACGTAATAGAGCCAGCTGAAACAAAAAATATTGTCTAGGCTAGTGATGCCCATCATTTCACTTGGTATAGTCCTCTGTTTTGCTCCTAGCCTTCCGGCCTGAACATACGAGTCATTATTCAGCCTTCTTTCCTGACGCTTCCCAAAATGCTTATTGCCAGGTTGGAGTCGACGCAAAAGTACGATCCCCAGGCCCCAGCTCAGTAACAATATTCCGAGAAGCTTCTGGTATATTTTTTTATACTGGTAACATTACACACTGATGATGTCCAACCGAAGCAAAGACTGACATATATAACCTTCACGAATACTTCCGTTATAGCCATGTTTAAAGCCAATAAAAGGGGTCATCAAGATAGCTGGGCGAGAAAGGGCAGGAGGCTGGTTACATGTCTCTACATGCGAGCACAGCTTCGATGGCCGTAGTGAGCAAAACACTTGTGAACCTACTGCCACTGGGCTTTCCAGGACCGAAGCGGGTAAAACACATGTGGACCTACTACCACTGGGCTCTCTAGGAGCGCAGTGGGTAGAACATCTGTGAATCTACTGCCACAGGGCTCTCTAGAACCGTAGTGTGCAGAACATATGTGAATGTACTGCCACTGTGCTCTCTAGGACCGTTGCGCTACAAATACTTGTGAACATTGTGTGGTTGTGCCCATCACAAGCTGCCGTACTTTGTGCCGGTACTTCGGGCATCAAAACAGCATTGTGTGGTCGTGTCATCACAAAATGATGAGGGATGCTTCCTGTAGTCTTATTAGGAAAAACATCTGCGCCATCCGACTGACTTGAGAAGAATAATTCTGTTCCAGAAAAAGAAGGCATTACACTGGAGGAAAACAGGAGGCATCTACTAGGCGAGAGTAACGATTTACTGTACAAGCTGAGAGTGAGGCGACATCGCCACGTCGGGCGGTTTAACCAGGCTACCGATCCAGTCCCACTCACCGTACGGCCAATATCCTTTGTACTTGACGGGGAACTGTGTGGTGCCCCACACCGGGTACTGCATCACACACGAGAGGTACCAGATCTTGGCGACCAGCTCAGACTTGCCGGAGCCGTACTGGTGGTGCGCGTGCGCCAAAATCGGCACCTGGCCACCCGCAGTGGAACAAGGTCAGGCTGGGCGCAGCGAGACAAATATTGGGACACAACATGCCATGTCTCGTGACTCGTATCACAGCTGCGTAATGGTTCATGGATGCAACGACTCCAACCTCATACTCTTGCAACTTTATTGCTAACAAGAAAGTATCATTTGTGATCCCAATGAGAGGGGCTTCGGATAGTGTAGAAGCATGGTACAACAATGTCTGCACATATTGCACATACCTTAGGTGAGTGAGAGCAAGCGGGGATACAAGCAGCGATCAGCAGACCACAGATGAGTTTGACATAGCGCGAACGAACAGCAGGTTGGCTGTTCGTTTATAATATACCATGGATGCATGATTCTCTGAATTAAATCAGGGTTCCCTGTACAGTTACCCTTCGCTGCCAGGTAGCTACGCGCCTTGTTAGACAGTTAGTTAGTTATTAGGGTTCTAGGGCACATCAACTGCAGTGGTTATACAGCGACCAGACACCTATCCATACAAGTTTCATATCAGCGTTCCAGTGATGCACACGCCTGACCATGGTTGGATTTGTTTTACAAGCCTTAATTTGGAGATGAAAATATCGAGCCATACAATTCAGAGATAACAATTTGCCTTCTGTTACAAGCATCAGAAGCTCGTTTTATACCGTCCATTGAGTTTGCAACATTTTTGTTGAAGTGAGCTGTGGTTTCAAACAGCACCATTCGATCTTTCGGCAAGAAAATGAGAAGATGGATTCTTGGGGAGGACAATGTTCTAGAGTGTAATAAATCCATGGCAAGACAGTTTTCCCAACCCTAATCCACGTCTCCACACTAGCTTCTGACATACAGCCACGACGACCCGCCCATAACGAAACTGCGAACAACATGCACACGTACCGCACACATCAGCCACATGCTGGCAACTAACCCAATCCGGCCGGCGCTTGGTGGAGGCGACCCGCTGCGACAGAAAGGTGGTCACGTCCGAGTAGTGGTCGTACTTGTCCTTCGGATCGCCGAGCAGCACCTGCGCCTGCAGGCCGGCCAACTGCAGCGCCACCTTCTCGCTGACCGGCAAACTGTCGCTCTGAAAACACAGGGGCGGGGATGGCCGAGTGGTCAAGGTGTTGTTGGCTCGACACTAGCGCCGCTCTGGACATTTCCAAATGCCGCGGCCCACCGGCGAAACAGTGTGGGCGGCGCCGTTAGCCGTGAATGTGCACAAAGTGCGTCGTGAACCACCAAATAAACAGTAAACAATAAGCTCTAAAAACACATCGCCAAGTAGGGAGCTGTGCACTGCGGCACCATCTGTGCGCTGACCGGCAAACTATCGATCTGAAAACACACCACCAGGGAGCGAGCTATGTGTTGAAATACCTGACATGTCTGCATTCAGTAATAATATGTCTTTACTGAAGGTGGAAAACAGGTGTCTTACGCACTGTTCTGCTTGAGACCCAATGATTACGCATAGAAGATGAAATATCGAGGATAAAAATTGAATGGCAATAACACGGAGAAAATTCGAAGCAAAAGAAAAAACGGCATAAAGGCGGGACGTAGTATATCTCCTACTCATTACATCATTTAATCAGGCATTCACTTGCCAAGAGCTAGGAGGAACCCCAACTTCTCATTAACTTCTCACAGCTGCAACAATTCCCAAGGTGGCAATTCACCACTACCCTGAATATGCACACACATAGCTAATTCACACATCAGTTAAATGTTGCGATCTCCAGTGAGTTTGACTGCAGCCCGTTCTCTCCTCCCGACACCTCTGCCTACGCCTCCACCCACGTCCGGTAACGACCCTGTACACCTGGCACCAGCAGAGACCACCGACCCGGGCCAGCGTACCTGCACGACGTTGTAGACGGCCTGCGAGTACAGCATGTGCACCTCCACCGGGTCGTTGGGTATCTCGCGTGCCGTGCGGAACAGCCGCTTCTTGAACAGGAAGCGGTTCTCGCCGGCGCCGACGCCGACCGTCGACTGGCGGCGCAACATCGGCGAGCCGGCGGGAGACCCGGCGCGCAGCTTCTGCTGCTTCTCACTGCAACGGACCCGCAACACTGACGACCGACGCCGGGGCGGGGATGGCCGAGTGGTTAAGGTGTCGGGCTACGGGTACCAAAGGTCCCGGGTTCGACTCTAGCGCCATTCAGGACATTTCACAATCCCGTGGCCCACCGGCGAAACAGTGTGGGCGGCGCCATTAGCCGTGAATGTGCATAAAGTGTGTTGTGAACCAACCAGTAAACAAACGGACGATGAACGCCGGCACTACTCGTTAGTGGTGGTGGTTGGTTTTCCGACACGTCGACCGTTGAGTCATGTAGCGTCGCCAATCTCTCACGCCGACTGGTCGCGGGCGAAGTGTAGCGACAGGCGATATTTCAACCTACAATATTTTGATCGCGAGCCGGGTAACTTACCCCTAGACTACTCGTCCCCTTAGCACAACTGGTTCCTATCCAGTCCACTTCGGTTGATGAAAGTTTCATGTTAACCCACTGTATTGGTCGGGGTGCGTGCCATGCTACTTCAATTGTGGGTTAGTTGGGTATAAGCGCTTCGAAACGCACCGGTTTCAGTGAAATTCGGTCATTTCGGATGCACAGCCCTTCCTCGGTACCATTCGCTAAACACAACGCTCTAAGATAATGTTATTGAAGAGGTGGCGGACTCTTCCTTCGTCCACAAATTTTACCAGACTGCTACCATCACTACAGGATAGCCAACCTGGTAATATAACAACCTAGCTTTTGCACGACTAAATTTCCTCGAGAATTCCGCTCATCTAAACCAGCTGTGAGCTTGCACATGAGATGATACGTACATTTCCCACGATGATATGACGTCATAGAGGTACTCGTGAGACTTGACATGGTGCTCGCCCTCGCTGGTAGCCTGAAACACTGCCCAGCCCTCCAGATTCATCAGGCCGATCCTGTCGACAGCACCGGCATCGTCTGTTAGGTCGGCATTGCCACATTGACAACCACTCCCGTCGACAGTACTGGCATCGCCTGCTAGGTCGGCATTGGCGGACGGTTGGAACTACGGTTGTACGGTTGGAGCCACAGTAACAGCATAGCAGGCGGCATACCAGTCAGTGTGAATTAGCAATACAAGCGGCCGGACAGCGATGAATGCGACAGGACGATCACTTGCATCCGTCTCCACACAGCGATGCTGCTTCGACAGGACATTTATAATCTTACTGTGATGTAATCCGGTCGCGTCGTAAAGCATTCAACCATTAACCAGTACTTATTGGTCTCCATAAGCAGGTCGATGAATTCACTCAGGCCACCAGTCCTCAGCCGCCTGCCAACTTGTCTGACCGCTAGCATACATCCGCTGGCGTCGCGTCGGAAGGTAACTAGTACGTTGGCCGGCGTGTGGAGCGTGGCGACTTCTCGGCTACCTTAGTCATGGTGTCAGATGCCGTGGGGTGTGGCGACCTCTCGGCTACCTTAGTCATGGTGTCAGATTCCGAGGGGTGTGGCGACCTCTCGGCTACCTTAGTCATGGTGTCAGATGCCGTGGGGTGTGGCGACCTCTCGGCTACATTAGTCATGGTGTCAGATGCCGTGGGGTGTGGCGACCTCTCGGCTACCTTAGTCATGGTGTCAGATTCCGAGGGGTGTGGCGACCTCTCGGCTACCTTAGTCATGGTGTCAGATGCCGTGGGGTGTGGCGACCTCTCGGCTACCTTAGTCATGGTGTCAGATGCCGTGGGGTGTGGCGACCTCTCGGCTACATTAGTCATGGTGTCAGATGCCGTGGGGTGTGGCGACTTCTCGGCTACATTAGTCATAGCGTCAGATGCTGTGGGTGTGCCTACCTGTCGGCTATCTTGGTCATGGTGTCAGATGCCGTGGGGTGTGGCGACTTCTCGGCTACATTAGTCATAGCGTCAGATGCTGTGGGTGTGCCTACCTGTCGGCTATCTTGGTCATGGTGTCAGATGCCGTGGGGTGTGGCGACTTCTCGGCTACCTTGGTCATGGTGTTAGATGCTGTGGGTGTGCCTACCTGTCGGCTATCTTGGTCATGGTGTCAGATGCTGTGGGGTGTGGCGACCTCTCGGCTACCTTAGTCATAGCGTCAGATGCTGTGGGTGTGCCTACCTGTCGGCTATCTTGGTCATGGTGTCAGATGCCGTGGGGTGTGGCGACTTCTCGGCTACATTAGTCATAGCGTCAGATGCTGTGGGTGTGCCTACCTGTCGGCTATCTTGGTCATGGTGTCAGATGCCGTGGGGTGTGGCGACTTCTCGGCTACCTTGGTCATGGTGTTAGATGCTGTGGGTGTGCCTACCTGTCGGCTATCTTGGTCATGGTGTCAGATGCCGTGGGGTGTGGCGACTTCTCGGCTACATTAGTCATAGCGTCAGATGCTGTGGGTGTGCCTACCTGTCGGCTATCTTGGTCATGGTGTCAGATGCCGTGGGGTGTGGCGACTTCTCGGCTACCTTGGTCATGGTGTTAGATGCTGTGGGTGTGCCTACCTGTCGGCTATCTTGGTCATGGTGTCAGATGCTGTGGGGTGTGGCGACCTCTCGGCTACCTTAGTCATAGCGTCAGATGCCGTGGGGTGTGGCGACACCTCTCGGTTACCTTAGCCATGACGTTAGATAGCGTGGGTGTGCCTACCTGTCGGCTATCTTGGTCATGGCGTCAGACGCCGTGTCCATGGGATGCACATCCACCGCCTTCGTCATGCCGTCCAAGAAGAAGAAGCGGCACACGATGGTGCCGAGCCGCTTCATGGCCTGCGAGGCGGCACGCAGGCGTCAACAGTGACGCTACCAGACGAGGTGTCTCACCGGTCGGCACCGGACAGAGCTGTTGTTATAGTTTCCTGTTGAGAGGCAACCGCCAACACTTCACACTTCACGCGCATCTTCCCGTCCCCTGACACCGTGCTGCATGCACGTATGCATATCACATCGACAGAGCACCACGTACGGTAGCTGGGAACCACACGGGCAGACTGCTTGATTGATTATGTGGGCTTAAGGGCGCGCCGATTACAAGGTCATTTGGCGGCCATACGGGAAGACTGCTGCGTGGAATTGTTTGACAGGACTGCCAGCAGAGCACCACATACGGTAGTTGGTGACCGCACGGACAGACTGCTGGTCGGGACAGGACAGCGGACAATGACGGAGTGGCTGACAGCAGACGATCCGTGACAGAAGCGCCCTCACCGTGATCTCGACGGTGCTGGGCGGGTTTTTGCGGCAGGTGACGTGAGTGTGTTTGCAGTTCTCCAGACACCACTGGACGTACTGGGTGGCGCGACTCTCACCAGAGTATTGACACTTGCGTAGAAAGCTAACGAAGTGCTGCAACACGAGCGCCCAAGATAAGCGACCTTCGCACCACCGAGGACGAGAAGTCACCGCACGAACACATCGGAAGACGACGAGCCGTGAGTTGAAGTCCAAGAAAACGCAAACACATACACACGTTAATCAATTAATAGCGGCCAAGAAGTGCTGTATTCGCTCGTTAGTTGATGAGATCAAATCGAAATAAAATGATTACTAAGAGCGAAAAAGGTTAAAAAACCTTATGCTACAATATTTCATGTAATAAATTAGGTATTTAATAGTCACACATTTCATCCCTTTTAATGAACAATCCATTACCACATCTTGCGTTTACACTTCATTCACTTCTCCATTCACCTTAAGCAAACGAACTAATTGGATACCAGTAATGGCACGACCGTTGGAAAACTTGCGGAGCCAGCACAAGTTCAACAGGCGATGTCAGAACAAAGGCATCAGCGGCACAAAGTAATACGAACTCACCACCATCGCAGAACGCCAACGGGCCTACCTTGAAGAGTATTTTTCCCGGCGGGAATGAGACGACGCACAGCGAGAGCACCAGCCAAACCCTGTCCAGCGACTGCTGTACTGGGTTGTTGGTCACTTGCCGCATACACTGCGGATGGGGAACGCAGTCATTACGAATATGACACACTGAAATGACAGGGAACCATCTGTACTGGGTTGTTGGTTGGTTGGTTATTGGGGTTTAAGGGCACATCGCCTGCAGAGGTAATGCAGCGCCCTGCACTGGATTGTTTGTCACCTGCAGCATGCGCTGTGGAATGGGAATGCAGTCATCACAACTGTGCCACACTGAGGCGACATGGAACACTCCGTACTGGGTTTTGGGCACCTGCCGCATACACTCTGGATGGGGGGACGTGGTTATCACAACTGTGCTACACTGAGGCGACGGGGAACAATCTGTGGAGGGATCGATCCTCCTCACTCCCACACCTCGGTCTTGTCGTCATTAAACACGCCACACATTGATGGAGGTCGCTGAACATAGTATCAGTAAATCAGTACACAACCAGTCTTTTAAAAACAATCATACCCTATCTACTAAGATGGGCAATGGCAAACCAGGTTACATGGTGCCAAGGTCGTGCTGCAGAGCACTAGTAGACAATTGCAACTAACGTAATGATAACGGGGTATTCATCAACATTCATGTGCATTCGAGTGCCTCTTACTTGTACATATATCTCGTTTCTCAGCTCCTCCCTCTCTATGCCATGCTGGACCATGGTTTGAATAGTCTTGATCTCGGTCTCCGGCTTCATATCGCCCTTGAGGTACTGTTGCAAATCCTGCCGACAAGACACGTCGATAAAACACCAAGTGATGACATCACATACAGAATCGCACACTGCGCACCCTGCACACAACATACGACCACGGACCCTACATAGCCCCCGAATGAGAACCCCGAAACTGGGTTGTAATCCTTCACACCGAATGTCAATGCGTTGCAATGAGGTGGCTTGAAAATCGGGTCACGCGACCTTCGATGGCAGAGTGCACGACCAGCCAGTCCGTCAGATAGTATGCAAGCAGGCTCTCACCTTGAAGATGCTGCAGGCAATGTCCACGTCGTCGGGGTCGTACATGTGCACGTGCGAGGTGGGTATGCACGGCACCTTGGTGTAGGTGATCATCTCGTACTTGGGCAGGTAGTCGACGCTGCCGCCCTTGCCACGTCGACTCAGTGTGGAGATGATTGCGCCTACGGCAGCCACCAGGCCATGTTACGTGACGTGACGTCACCGAAACGGCACCCACTGCGTGATATGACGTCATGGCGGCGCCGCCACGTGACGTGAGGTGACAGAGCCGGCATGACGTGTGCAGCGTTCGTCAGAAACACGGCACTGTGGGAGGCATGAACTTCTCCACGCTAGATGAAAAACGAGCGATTGAGACATACCACTAAGGGGATGGTAGGGTACACGAACGTTACATGTATTTCCACTATCGTGCTGATGATTGTGTTCTTCGTACTTCTTTTGAACCATAAACATTGCTTTTATTGGACTGCTTTGTCAGAAAGGTGCACAGGATAAAAGCACGACGCAGCAGACAGATTAAAGGCCACCAGACGACGGTTTCTGGGCCACGTTCCAGCACAACATCGGCCATCAGAAGAATGTCTCTGCGACGGAACGCAACACATGATAGTCACGACGAGATCAATGCCAACTTCGCACTCCCTTGCACCTCTCGGAGCACACCACAAACACACACAGTCCTTACAGAACACAGCTCAGTGCCCACTCTGGTGCGGGAGTCCTGGACCAGAGTGGGCAGATGTATAAATGTGCGAAGATGAGTCCTGAGCCAGGACTAATCTTCACACATAAAGACATAGACATAACAAATTAGTGCAACTATGAGCCACAAGGGCCCTTCTTGGTTGCACTCTGTACACTGAGTGCAACCACTGTACACTGAACCAGTCGCCCACCAAATCTGTCAATCAGCCCGCCCTGTAATACTGAAAAGCAAGCCCTCTATTCTTATAATGATTGTCTATTCTGTTTTTGAAGATGTTCAATGTGCTGCTACTGACAATGTTTTCTGGCAGCTGGTTCCAGTGTTCTACTACCCTGTTGGTGAAGAAAGTTTGCCTTAACCTTGTTCACATTCATATTCATATTCATACATCTGCCATTCATACATGCATTCACACATTCATACATCACCTCAGATACACTCCGTGAAACACCAGCCGTCTCAAGACCAGCCCCTGTGCGTCTTCACACCGCTTCATTCACATTCGCGCAGCTGCAGACGTCCGAAGAATCACCTTCTGGCACCCGCTCGTGCATGTTGAAGTATCTCTCGGCGAACTCGATCATGTCATGGTGCTCCTCCTGCTCCAGCTTGGCCTCGCCCAGCCGTTCCAGCTCCTGCAGCTCCTGCAGCTTGCGCTCCACCCTCTGCCGCCGCCGCTGCTCTCGCTCATCCTCCTCCTGCGATAACTGGGGACACGGGCTGGCTCAGCGAGATCTGGGGACACAGGCCGGCTCAGCGAGATCTGGGGACACGGGCTGGCTCAGCGTGATCTGGGGACACGGGCTGGCTCAGCGATAACTGGGGACACAGGCTGGCTCAGCGAGATCTGGGGACACAGGCTGGCTCAGCGAGATCTGGGGACACGGGCTGGCTCAGCGATAACTGGGGACACAGGCTGGCTCAGCGAGATCTGGGGACACGGGCTGGCTCAGCGATAACTGGGGCACAGGCTGGCTCAGCGATAACTGGGGACACGGACTGGCTCAGCGAGATCTGGGGACACAGGCCGGCTCAGCGAGATCTGGGGACACGGGCTGGCTCAGCGAGATCTGGGGACACAGGCCGGCTCTGAGATCTGGGGACACGGGCTGGCTCAGCGTGATCTGGGGACACGGGCTGGCTCAGCGAGATCTGGGGACACGGGCTGGCTACGAACGGGACAGGCGGCCAGGCAGAGAAAGAAGGCGGGCTCAGCGAACTGGGGACACGGGCTGGCTCAGCGATCTGGGACACGGGCTGGCTCAGATCTGGGGCACAGGGCTGGCTCAGCGAGATCTGGGGACACGGGCTGGCTCAGCGAGATCTGGGGACACGGGCTGGCTCAGCGATAACTGGGGACACAGGCTGGCTCAGCGAGATCTGGGGACACGGGCTGGCTCAGCGAGATCTGGGGACACGGGCTGGCTCAGCGAGATCTGGGGACACGGGCTGGCTCAGCGAGATCTGGGGACACGGGCTGGCTCAGCGAGATCTGGGGACACGGGCTGGCTCAGCGAGATCTGGGGACACGGGCTGGCTCAGCGAATCTGGGGAACTGGGCACGGGCTGGCTCAGCGAGATCTGGGGACACGGGCTGGCTCAGCGAGATCTGGGCACCGGTGGCTCAGCGAGATCTGGGGACACGGCGGCTGGCTCAGCGAGATCTGGGGACACGGGCTGGCTCAGCGATAACTGGGGACACGGGCTGGCTCAGCGAGATCTGGGGACACGGGCTGGCTCAGCGATAACTGGGGACACAGGCTGGCTCAGCGAGATCTGGGGACACAGGCTGGCTCAGCGAGATCTGGGGACACGGACTGGCTCAGCGATAACTGGGGCACAGGCTGGCTCAGCGATAACTGGGGCACAGGCTGGCTCAGCGAGATCTGGGGCACAGGCTGGCTCAGCGAGATCTGGGGACACGGACTGGCTCAGCGATAACTGGGGACACAGGCTGGCTCAGCGATAACTGGGGCACAGGCTGGCTCAGCGAGATCTGGGGACACGGGCTGGCTCAGCAATTGGCACAGGCTGGCTCAGCGAGATCTGGGGACACGGACCTGGCTCAGCGATAACTGGGGACACGGGCTGGCTCAGCGATAACTGGGGCACAGGCTGGCTCAGCGAGATCTGGGGCACAGGCTGGCTCAGCGAGATCTGGGGACACGGACTGGCTCAGCGATAACTGGGGACACAGGCTGGCTCAGCGATAACTGGGGCACAGGCTGGCTCAGCGAGATCTGGGGACACGGGCTGGCTCAGCGAGATCTGGGGCACAGGCTGGCTCAGCGATAACTGGGGACACGGGCTGGCTCAGCGAGATCTGGGGACACAGGCTGGCTCAGCGAGATCTGGGGACACGGGCTGGCTCAGCGAGATCTGGGGACACGGGCTGGCTCAGCGAGATCTGGGGACACGGGCTGGCTCAGCGAGATCTGGGGACACGGGCTGGCTCAGCGAGATAACTGGGGACACGGGCTGGCTCAGCGAGATCTGGGGACACGGGCTGGCTCAGCGAGATCTGGGGACACGGGCTGGCTCAGCGAGATCTGGGGCACAGGCTGGCTCAGCGAGATCTGGGGACACAGGCTGGCTCAGCGAGATCTGGGGACACAGGCTGGCTCAGCGAGATCTGGGGACACAGGCTGGCTCAGCGAGATCTGGGGACACAGGCTGGCTCAGCGAGATCTGGGGACACAGGCTGGCTCAGCGAGATCTGGGGACACAGGCTGGCTCAGCGAGATCTGGGGCACAGGCTGGCTCAGCGAGATCTGGGGACACAGGCTGGCTCAGCGAGATCTGGGGACACGGGCTGGCTCAGCGAGATCTGGGGACACGGGCTGGCTCAGCGAGATCTGGGGACACGGGCTGGCTCAGCGAGATCTGGGGACACGGGCTGGCTCAGCGAGATCTGGGGACACAGGCTGGCTCAGCGAGATCTGGGGACACGGGCTGGCTCAGCGAGATCTGGGGACACGGGCTGGCTCAGCGAGATCTGGGGACACGGGCTGGCTCAGCGAGATCTGGGGACACGGGCTGGCTCAGCGAGATCTGGGGACACGGGCTGGCTCAGCGAGATCTGGGGACACGGGCTGGCTCAGCGAGATCTGGGGACACAGGCTGGCTCAGCGAGATCTGGGGACACAGGCTGGCTCAGCGAGATCTGGGGACACAGGCTGGCTCAGCGAGATCTGGGGACACAGGCTGGCTCAGCGAGATCTGGGGACACAGGCTGGCTCAGCGAGATCTGGGGACACAGGCTGGCTCAGCGAGATCTGGGGACACGGGCTGGCTCAGCGAGATCTGGGGACACGGGCTGGCTCAGCGAGATCTGGGGACACGGGCTGGCTCAGCGAGATCTGGGGACACGGGCTGGCTCAGCGAGATCTGGGGACACGGGCTGGCTCAGCGAGATCTGGGGACACGGGCTGGCTCAGCGAGATCTGGGGACACGGGCTGGCTCAGCGAGATCTGGGGACACGGGCTGGCTCAGCGAGATCTGGGGACACGGGCTGGCTCAGCGAGATCTGGGGACACGGGCTGGCTCAGCGAGATCTGGGACACGGGCTGGCTCAGCGAGATCTGGGGACACGGGCTGGCTCAGCGAGATCTGGGGACACAGGCTGGCTCAGCGAGATCTGGGGACACGGGCTGGCTCAGCGAGATCTGGGGACACAGGCTGGCTCAGCGAGATCTGGGGACACAGGCTCTCACGAGATCTGGGGACACAGGCTGGCTCAGCGAGATCTGGGGACACGGGCTGGCTCAGCGAGATCTGGGGACACGGGCTGGCTCAGCGAGATCTGGGGACACGGGCTGGCTCAGCGAGATCTGGGGACACGGGCTGGCTCAGCGAGATCTGGGGACACGGGCTGGCTCAGCGAGATCTGGGGACACAGGCTGGCTCAGCGAGATCTGGGGACACAGGCTGGCTCAGCGAGATCTGGGGACACAGGCTGGCTCAGCGAGATCTGGGGACACAGGCTGGCTCACTGGCACGGGCGGCTCAGCGAGATCTGGGGACACGGGCTGGCTCAGCGAGATCTGGGGACACGGGCTGTCTCAGCGAGATCTGGGGACACGGGCTGGCTCAGCGAGATCTGGGGACACGGGCTGGCTCAGCAGATCTGGGGACACGGGCTGGCCGAGATCTGGGGACACGGGCTGACTCAGCGAGATCTGGGGACACAGGCTGGCTCAGCGAGATCTGGGGACACGGGCTGACTCAGCGAGATCTGGGGACACGGGCTGGCTCAGCGAGATCTGGGGACTCGGGCTGGCTCAGCGAGATCTGGGGACACGGACTGACTCAGCAAGATCTAGGACGCAGGCTGGCTCAGCGAGATCTGGGGACACGGACTGGCTCAGCGAGATCTGGGGACACGGACTGGCTCAGCGAGATCTGGGACACAGGCTGGCTCAGCGAGATCTGGGGACACGGACTGGCTCAGCGAGATCTGGGGACACGGGCTGGCTCAGCGAGATCTGGGGACACGGGCTGTCTCAGCGAGATCTGGGGACACGGGCTGACTCAGCGAGATCTGGGGACACGGGCTGGCTCAGCGAGATCTGGGGACACAGGCTGGCTCAGCGAGATCTGGGGACACAGGCTGGCTCAGCGAGATCTGGGACACGGGCTGGCTCAGCGAGATTTGGGGACACGGGCTGACTCGGCGAGATCTGGGACACAGGCTGGCTCAGCGAGATCTGGGGACACAGGCTGGCTCAGCGAGATCTGGGACACAGGCTGGCTCAGCGAGATCTGGGGACACGGACTGGCTCAGCGAGATCTGGGACACAGGCTGGGTCAGCGAGATCTGGGGACACGGACTGGCTCAGCGAGATCTGGGGACACAGGCTGGCTCAGCGAGATCTGGGGACACAGGCTGGCTCAGCGAGATCTGGGGACACGGGCTGGCTCAGCGAGATCTGGGGCACGGGCTGGCTCAGCGAGATCTGGGGGCACGGGCTGGCTCAGCACGATCTGGGACACGGGCTGGCTCGGTGGCAGCACGTCCGGCTTACGGCTCGCAGAGAACACGGTCGGCACGCTCTGCTCACAGTTAATGGAGAGCAAGTTCGACACGCCCGGCTCACAGTTCACGGAGAACAAGTTCGGTGGGTCCGGCTCACAGTTCCTGAGGAGCACATCCGGTTCACGGCACTGCATGCCAGCCTTGGTACCAGCACTTCCGTTGGCATCGACAGGTTGAAGACGCGAGAGTCAATACTGACAGCAATTTGAACAGCGATGTGCAACAATAGTACCAATGCTATTGCCTGGATGAGTCTTCGGTCAGCTCTATATGCCTAGCTCAGTCATGGCTGTGGAATGTTGACATGAACACAAAATCGAATAGCCGTGGCATGGCCCGATTGGTGCCTGCGTGAACACAACACTAAAATCACGGTGGCTACCGACCACACGCTGTCGTCTCTACACATCAACCACGACGAGCGCGTGCCAACACAGCACACGTCAACACAGCACGCGCCAACACAGCACGTGCCAACACAGCACGCGCCAACACAGCACGCGGCAGCACAGCACGTGCCAACACAGCACGCGCCATCACAGCACGCGCCAGCACAGCACGCGCCATGCTCTGCCGGCGGCCAGGCGGCCACTGACCGACTCTCTGCGGCTGTTGTTCCTGCTGCCGGCGCGGCTGCGGCCGGGGCTGTGCGGCTGGCTGGCGAGGCGGGCGCGGCCGGCCGGCGAGCCGCTGCGCAGCCGGTGGCGCACGGCGCGCTGCACCTTCTCCAGGCCGGCGTGCGGCGGCAGGCCCGGCGGCGGAACCGTCGGGATGGCCGGCGGCGCCGGCTCCGGGTCGCTCGGCGCCTTCTTGTTGTTCACCAGGATACTCTCGTAGATGGGCTCCTTGGGCGCGCGGTCGGCGGCCTGCGGCGGGGGCGGCGGCGGCGGGGGCGACGGCGCGGCGCCCGACCGGCTGTACAGCTCCTCGCCGGGCGGCGGCAGGATCAGGTCGGTCAGCTGCTGCGTGTCCTGCTGCTGGTCGGGCGCCGGCGGCGGGGGCGGCGGGGGCGGCGGGGGCGGCGGCGGCGGCAGCTCGCACGGCGGGGGCGACTCGGCCGCCTCGTCGGCCAGCAGCGACGGGTGCGGCAGCGTGGGCGTGGACGTGGCCGACCGCTGCTCATCCTCGGCGCGCCGCCGCTCCGAGAGCTCGTCCATCTGCCGACAGCAGGCGCGCTCATGACTATCTGTAGCATCTGCAGCATCTGCAGCAGGCGCGCTCACGACGCCGCGGTCATGGGGCGGGGATGGCCGAGTGGTTAAGGTGTCGGGCTATGGGTACCAAAGGTCCCGGGTTCGACTCTAGCGCCACTCAGGACATTTCCCAATCTCGCGGCCCACCGGCGAAACAGTGTGGGCGGCGTCATTAGCCGTGAATGTGCATAAAGTGTGCCGTGAACCAACCAATAAACAAACGATACCGCCGTCATAGCCGGGGCGCTGCGCACCGCTGCGCGCGGCCGGTGTGGGGGCCACCAGAGAGAGAGAGAGTATCCAGGGCAGCCGCCACGGGTCGAGGTGGCTGGAGGGTGAACGCGACCCTGGGAGTACAAGTGTGAGTGTGGAAGTGAGTACTCCCTGACCCTGGCAGGGAGTAAGAGTGTGAGTGTGAGTACTCAGCGGCATAAAGTGTGAAGGGCACCACCACGTTTGAATTACATTCTACAGTTGCGGTGCCCGGTCACTGATATTCACTGGGCGCTGTTGAAATTCTGGTCGTGAAGGTGGAACCCATAGATAGATTAGACATGTCTCAGCGTGCGGGCGATGCAACTGGCCCACACAAATTCATTGGCTACGCTATCTATATGTTGTTTTTCGTAGTCCCATCAGTAAGCGAACAGTCGTCAGGAAATACCTGCACTATTTTATACATTTATAAGCCGTTCTTGAGAACTCGACCGATATCATCAGCTAAGCCTAGCCGATTACGATCAGTCGTCATAGGGAGAGCAAATGGCCAACAAGACTCGAATCCCAGGTGAGGTAACATTCCCAAGATTCACACGTTCTGGAGAGTCAATGTATTGGGGTTAGATCCTCCATTCGATTGGGGATTGCTACGACCAAAGCGATTTGCATATTTATCTATGCATCGTTATTACACGCCTCTAACATCTAACGTGACCGCCATGATAATTATAAATAATAACTAAAATTCACCACAATGCACCACCGCGTGGCAGGCGGAGGTGAGAAATTCGAACTCTACCAACTCTACAAACCCATCTAGACTTTACCACATCATGCTCCGTCATGCTCCCGGTGCAGGAGAACATGAACTCTTCCGAACTCTAGCAACGCGACTAAAACCCACCACACTCGACGTCATCATGTGTGACGGACGGGTAAATACGAACCCTACCGACTTCTACTCACCTCTACCAGCACAGTCTGCTCCAGCTCTTCCAGATTCTCTCGGATCTCATTGACGACGCTGCTCTGGCCCGAGTTAATGTCGCTCAGGAAGGAGAACAAGTTGTCGAGGTCCACCGACACGGAAGACTTGGCGCGGCCAGACTGCGGCTCTGACGTGGACAGCTTCATGTTGAGCTGGTCCGCGATCTCAGTCATGTCGTCAATCTCCTGCTGGATCATCCTGGTAGGCGATGCCAAACAGGTGTCAGTGTCGGTGTCAGGTGTCGGTCAGTGTCAGGTGTAGGTCAGTGTCAGGTGTAGGACAGTGTAAGATGTCGGTCAGTGTCAGTGTCAGGTGTAGGTCAGTGTCAGGTGTAGGTCAGTGTCAGGTGTCGATCAGTGTCAGGTGTCGGTCAGTGTCAGGTGTCGATCAGTGTCAGGTGTCGATCAGTGTCAGGTGTCGGTCAATGTCAGGTGTCGATCAGTGTCAGGTGTCGGTCAGTGACAGGTGTCGGTCAGTGGCGGGTGTCGGTCAGTGGCGGGTGTCGGTCAGTGTAAGATGTCGGTCGGTGTCAGGTGTCGATCAGTGTCAGGTTTCGGTCAGTGTCAGTCGGTCGGGCGGACGCTCGTCATCTCCCGACAGAGCACATTCACAGGCTGCGCCAGACGGACCGACACGGTCGGTGAGGCGCCGCACCGAGCTCCTTGTCTCCACACAGCTGACGGCAGACGTGGCCACTGATCGTTCACTGATCGCCGGGAAGCGTGCATCTGCGCATGCGACATTGAAGTTCGACACGCCCAACAGTTGACACGGTCACTCATGAACTTCGCTATCTAGTGGAGAACCGGTGGAAGGGCGACGGGACACAGCCAGACCCGAGGGGACATTATTGAGCGCTCGCCGCACAAGGTAAGACCACGAAAGAAAGCACCCGAGACATTTAATCTATTCAGAGTCGGTGCAGTTGGCGCCTGCACTTAAACTGGTCGACTACACGACCGACCATAGCCGGAACTGTGTCCAGCCCGCTGGCACCCATGCACGGACTCACTTTCCGTTGACTTGCTCCTGCGGCGCGGGTACAGGCCTAGAAGCAGAGTGGAACAGGCGGTTACGATGCGCCCTCGTGGACAGGCACGGCGACCCAGCCATCGACACGGCGCACACGGGCGAGTCCTGCGCAAGCAAGCCGTACTGACCGGATGACGACTGGGCAGGCCCTGAGGAAGCTCTGCCATAGTCCCCGGGCCACGACTGGGCAGCTCTGCCACAGTCCCCGGACCACAACTGGGCAGCTCTGCCACAGTCCCCGGACCACAACTGGCAGCCCCCGAGGAAGCTCTGCCACAGTCCCCGGACCACAACTGAGCAGTCCCTGAGGAAGCTCTGTCACAGTCCCCGGACCACGACTGGCAGGCCCTGAGGAAGCTCTGTCACAGTTCCCGGACCACAACTGGCAGCCCCTGAGGAAGCTCTGCCACAGTCCCCGGACCACGACTGGGCAGCCCCGAGGAAGCTCTGTCACAGTCCCCGGACCACAACTGGCAGCCCTCGAGGAAGCTCTGCCACAGTCCCCGGACCACAACTGGCAGCTCATGAGGAAGCTCTGTCACAGTCCCGCCTCAGCACTCGAGCGACACGATCAATCAATCACTTTAATGAGGCATAGCCAAGCGTTCCGACGGCGGAGCGATATCGTACGGTAACCGCGTGGCTACGCACACAAGCAAAGCCGGTTCGTTCCACATCGGAGTGGCGCGCTTACTTGTCCTCCGCGTCCAGCCTTTTGCGCGCTTCCTCCTCCAGCTCCATTCGCCTCTCCTCCTCCTTTCGTTTTTCCTCCTCCTGCTTTTCTCGCCGCTGTCGCTCCTCCTCGATGGCCCGCATTTCGCGCAGAGCGGCGGCTACCTGGAACACATAGATGCGTCTATCTTGTATTTCATCTCAAGCAGGACAGAACGCCTATTCACCTCTTATCTCCATCATCCGAAGCAGATCATCAGCAATCTGAAAGTCATCGCACGTCACCTCGCACAACAGCAGCACCTGAAATCCAGCAAGTCGATGTCGTATTTTCCTCATATCCCAGCGACAGAAGTCTACAACTAATTTCTCACACCACCATCTTGCACAGAACAGAGGCCATCTGCAACCCAGCAGACTATCCCATGCTGATATCCCCTTCTCCCGTAGAACAGCCTAAGCTCCAACAGATGCATCGCTCATCTCCCTCAACAACGCATGCAGCGACCACGCACACCCAGGAGATCGATCTCATGCCCAGCTGCCTCCTGCGATGCGGAGACGACACCTGGAACCCAGCAGATTAATATGCATGCTCCTCTCCCGCAGAGCAGCCTGAAACCCAGCAGATGCATCTCAAGTCGCTCACCTCACGCAGAGCTGCAGTCACCTGAAACACGGCATGTCTATCATCACGCCAGCCTCATACTCCACCACGAGCTGCACACGGCATGTCTATCATCACGCCAGCCTCATACTCCACCACGAGCTGCACACGGCATGTCTATCATCACGCCAGCCTCATACTCCACCACGAGCCGCACACGGCATGTCTATCATCACGCCAGCCTCATACTCCACCACGAGCTGCACACGGCATGTCTATCATCACGCCAGCCTCATACTCCACCACGAGCTGCACACGGCATGTCTATCATCACGCCAGCCTCATACTCCACCACGAGCTGCACACGGCATGTCTATCATCACGCCAGCCTCATACTCCACCACGAGCTGCACACGGCATGTCTATCATCACGCCAGCCTCATACTCCACCACGAGCTGCACACGGCATGTCTATCATCACGCCAGCCTCATACTCCACCACGAGCTGCGCACGGCATGCCCAACATCCGGCCAACCGTACGCAGATCAGACTATCCCTTCATGGTAACGTTCACTGGTCACTGAACCAGAGGATAAAGTCGAAATATTCGGGAGTATTCGGACTAATTCTTTCCCAGACAAAAACATCATACATGAGAATATGCTGGTATGTGATTGACATGCCAATCACTTGCCAATCACACGTTCTAGTCGCTTGCACTGTCTTCAATACAAACAAACAAAAAACGAGATTGTGAATTCGTGACGCATGCTCCCTGATGCAACGAGCGAAAACATGTGTAAAGAAATGCGCAGGGAACCTGCTCACCGTTACATCGTATACATCTAGGCTACGTGAAATATCAGGGATGAGTCGGGGGTTTAGTCCTGGGGAGTGGTCCCAGAGGACGGGTGGGGACTCTGAGCCGATAACCAACCTGAGTCGAGAGCACGAACAATCAGATGTCCTTCAAATGAACCTTTCAGTGAGCATGTCCATAACTGACCAGTGAACGTGCCTTCGGAGCTATTCTATCTGGCGGCCTGTCCCCAACACAACTGACCTCTCTGGTGACCTGTCCCAACAAACACAACTGACCTCTCTGGTGACCTGTCACCACACAACTGACCTGTCTGGTGACCTGCCCCAACACAACTGACCTCTTTGGCGACATGTCCCCACACAACTGACCTCTCTGGTGACCTGTCACCACACAACTGACCTGTATGGCGACCTGCCCCAACACAACTGACCTCTTTGGCGACATGTCCCCACACAACTGACCTCTCTGGTGACCTGTCACCACACAACTGACCTGTATGGCGACCTGCCCCAACACAACTGACCTCTTTGGCGACATGTCCCCAACACAACTGACCTCTCTGGTGACCTGTCACCACACAACTGACCTGTCTGGTGACCTGCCCAAACGCAACTGACCTCTCTGGCGACATGTCCCCACACAACTGACCTGTCTGGTGACCTGTCCCAACACAACTGACCTCTTTGGCGACATGTCCCCACACAACTGACCTCTCTGGTGACCTGTCACCACACAACTGACCTGTATGGCGACCTGCCCCAACACAACTGACCTCTCTGGTGACCTGTCCCCACACAACTGACCTCTCTGGTGACCTGCCCAAACGCAACTGACCTCTCTGGCGACATGTCCCCACACAACTGACCTCTCTGGCGACATGTCCCCACACAACTGACCTCCTGACGACCTGTCCCCCACACAACTGACCTCCCTGGCGACCTATCCCCACACAACTGACCTCTCTGGTGACCTGTCACCACACAACTGACCTGTATGGCGACCTGCCCAAACACAACTGACCTCTTTGGCGACATGTCCCCAACACAACTGACCTCTCTGGTGACCTGTCACCACACAACTGACCTGTATGGCGACCTGCCCCAACACAACTGACCTCTTTGGCGACATGTCCCCACACAACTGACCTCTCTGGTGACCTGTCACCATACAACTGACCTGTATGGCGACCTGCCCCAACACAACTGACCTCTTTGGCGACATGTCCCCAACACAACTGACCTCTCTGGTGACCTGTCACCACACAACTGACCTGTCTGGTGACCTGCCCAAACGCAACTGACCTCTCTGGCGACATGTCCCCACACAACTGACCTGTCTGGTGACCTGCCCAAACGCAACTGACCTCTCTGGCGACATGTCCCCACACAACTAACCTCCTGACGACCTGTCCCCCACACAACTGACCTCCCTGGCGACCTATCCCCACACAACTGACCTCTCTGGCGACATGTCCCCACACAACTGACCTCCCTGGCGACCTATCCCCACACAACTGACCTCTCTGGTGACATGTCCCAACACAACTGACCTCTCTGGTGACCTGACTCCACACAACTGACCTGTCTGGTAACCTGTCCCCACACAACTGACCTCTCTGGTGACCTGTCCCAACAAACACAACTGACCTCTCTGGTGACCTGTCACCACACAACTGACCTGTCTGGTGACCTGCCCCAACACAACGGACCTCTCTGGTGACCTGTCCCCACACAACTGACCTCCCTGGCGAGCTGTCCCCACACAACTGACCTCTCTGGCGACCTGTCCCCACACAACTGACCTCCCTGGCGACCTATCCCCACACAACTGACCTCTCTGGTGACCTGTCCCCACACAACTGACCTCCCTGGCGACCTATCCCCACACAACTGACCTCTCTGGTGACATGTCCCAACACAACTGACCTCTCTGGTGACCTGACTCCACACAACTGACCTGTCTGGTAACCTGTCCCCACACAACTGACCTCTCTAGTGACCTGTCCCAACAAACACAACTGACCTCTCTGGTGACCTGTCCCCACACAACTGACCTCTCTGGTGACCTGTCCCAACAAACACAACTGACCTCTCTGGTGACCTGTCCCCACACAACTGACCTCTCTGGTGACCTGTCCCAACAAACACAACTGACCTCTCTGGTGACCTGTCCCCACACAACTGACCTCTCTGGTGACCTGTCCCAACAAACACAACTGACCTCTCTGGTGACCTGTCACCACACAACTGACCTCTTTGGTGACCTGTCCCCACACAACTGACCTCTCTGGCGAACATGCCGCGCAGGTGGCTCTGCAGCACGATGACGGCCCGCCGCTGGTGCAGGTAGAGCAGGCGCTGCCGCTTGGCGCGGTAGTGCCTCTGGAGACACTTAACGGCTGCCAGCCTCTCCCGGTACGCTGCCATGACGTCACACGTCAGACACACAGACCCAGGCCCAGACCCAGACCCAGACCCAGACCCAGACACAGACATAGACACAGACACACACGCATTGCCGCAAACCGAAACGAGACACCCGCTTCAGTCATGGAGAAAAGCAAGTCAAAGATCTGAACTTCGAACTTGAATCGTGTGCAAAAGCCACCTCTGAGAGAGTGTTCGATGACTGTCGGTGAGCATCTCCCCACCGAGCCTCTCTACACCGCACCCCTGGCGCCAGCGCGTACCCCTACGGCGGACGTATCCCCGGTACGTCTTCTGCACGCAGACGGCCGACTTGTGCACCAGCACCGCGCGCCGGTCCTCCAGCGGGTCGTGCACGCAGTTGCGCAGGAACATCTTAGTCTTGCCCATCTGCCACTCGCGCTCCGGCAGACCGTGGTGCTTCATGATCAGCCTGCGGCAGACGGACATGGTGACGCACAGGTGGAGCAATCTGGCGCCGGCGAATAGACGGGAACTGTTCTGACCTTTCAGGTGGACTAGCAATGGGCATCAATGGATGAAGGGTGAAAGGTGAAAGAAAGGTGAAAGGTGAGAGGGTCGAAGGGTGAAGGAACAATCTCTTGATGTGACCGATCACAGACGGTCTGCATGACTGGGCCAAGACATTGTCACAGACGGTCTCCGTTGCTGGGTCAAGACATTGCCACAGACGGTCTCCGTGCCTGGTGGCTGGGCAAAGGCACTGTCGTCTGTCTAGGTGATTGACATAATGAGAAAACTAGCATACGGTCAGAACAGCCATTAGTTCTTTACAGTAAAAATAGTTGGTTGATTAGATACTTGAGTTGCCTTAAACAGTGCCAGAAAAAGTATTTCATTAGTTTAGCACTGCCATTATTAGCTAATAGCGCCGACGTAGCTACGCGGAAGGATTACAACGCAGGCGAGATGACAGACAGAAAGGACGTCCCTGCCGGTCTCAGCTTTGCCGTCATGTGAAACCGAACCAACAGCTCGACCCGGTGTTTACCTGCAGCCATCGGATGCGGAGGTGCGCTTCCATCTCCTGCCCGTCAGACACTGGTACCGCTGACAGAACTCCAGCAGAGGCATGTGGATCGGGAAACCCTGCTTCCTGATCCGGATGATGTCCAGCATGCCGAGGTACTTCAGCTGGTCCATCACCAGCGGATCGTCGTAGCAGTGCGCCTGCTTCTTGGCGTTCGGCTTGATGCACCTCACGTACCTGGCAATGGAACGACACACACCATAGTGACGGCCACTATACTGGACTGGGAACGCCAGCAGTACACTGGTGACGGCCACTACACTGGGCTGAGAACGCCAGCAGTACACTGGTGACGGTCACTACACTGGACTGGGAACGCCAGCAGTACATTGGTGACGGCCACTACACTGGACTGGGAACGCCAGCAGTACACTGGTGACGGCCACTACACTGGACTGGGAACGCCAGCAGTACACTGGTGACGGCCACTACACTGGGCTGGGAACGCCAGCAGTACACTGGTGACGGCCACTACACTGGACTGGGAACGCCAGCAGTACACTGGTGACGGCCACTACACTGGACTGGGAACGCCAGCAGTACACTGGTGACGGCCACTACACTGGGCTGGGAACGCCAGCAGTACACTGGTGACGGCCACTACACTGGACTGGGAACGCCAGCAGTACACTGATGACGGACACTACACTGGGCTGGGAACGCCAGCAGTACACTGATGACGGCCACTACACTGGGCTGGGAACGCCAGCAGTACACTGATGACCCGGAACCCAGCAGTACACTGGGACGGACACTACTGGGAACGCCAGCAGTACACTGGTGACGGCCACTACACTGGACTGGGAACGCCAGCAGTACACTGGTGACGGCCACTACACTGGGCTGGGAACGCCAGCAGTACACTGGTGACGGCCACTACACTGGACTGGGAACGCCAGCAGTACACTGATGACGGCCACTACACTGGGCTGGGAACGCCAGCAGTACACTGGTGACGGCCACTACACTGGGCTGGGAACGCCAGCAGTACACTGGTGACGGCCACTACACTGGACTGGGAACGCCAGCAGTACACTGGTGACAAGCATACACTGGTAGGCCACTACACTGGACTGGGAACGCCAGCAGTACACTGGTGACGGCCACTACACTGGACTGGGAACGCCAGCAGTACACTGGTGACGGCCACTACACTGGACTGGGAACGCCAGCAGTACACTGGTGACGGCCACTACACTGGACTGGGAACGCCAGCAGTACACTGATGACGGCCACTACACTGGGCTGGGAACGCCAGCAGTACACTGGTGACGGCCACTACACTGGACTGGGAACGCCAGCAGTACACTGGTGACGGCCACTACACTGGACTGGGAACGCCAGCAGTACACTGGTGACGGCCACTACACTGGGCTGGGAACGCCAGCAGTACACTGGTGACGGCCACTACACTGGACTGGGAACGCCAGCAGTACACTGGTGACGGCCACTACACTGGACTGGGAACGCCAGCAGTACACTGGTGACGGCCACTACACTGGACTGGGAACGCCAGCAGTACACTGGTGACGGCCACTACACTGGACTGGGAACGCCAGCAGTACACTGGTGACGGCCACTACACTGGACTGGGAACGCCAGCAGTACACTGGTGACGGCCACTACACTGGGGAACGCCAGCAGTACACTGGTGACGGCCACTACACTGGACTGGGAACGCCAGCAGTACACTGGTGACGGCCACTACACTGGGACTGGGAACGCCAGCAGTACACTGGTGACGGCCACTACACTGGGACTGGGAACGCCAGCAGTACACTGGTGACGGCCACTACACTGGACTGGGAACGCCAGCAGTACACTGGTGACGGCCACTACACTGGACTGGGAACGCCAGCAGTACACTGGTGACGGCCACTACACTGGGCTGGGAACGCCAGCAGTACACTGGTGACGGCCACTACACTGGGCTGGGAACGCCAGCAGTACACTGGTGACGGCCACTACACTGGGCTGGGAACGCCAGCAGTACACTGGTGACGGCCACTACACTGGAGCTGGGAACGCCAGCAGTACACTGGTGACGGCCACTACACTGGGATGGGAACGCCAGCAGTACACTGGTGACGGCCACTACACTGGGATGGGAACGCCAGCAGTACACTGGTGACGGCCACTACACTGGACTGGGAACGCCAGCAGTACACTAGTGACGGCCACTATACTGGGCTGGGAACGCCAGCAGTACACTGATGACGGACACTACACTGGGCTGGGAACGCCAGCAGTACACTGGTGACGGCCACTACACTGGGCTGGGAACGCCAGCAGTACACTGGTGACGGCCACTACACTGGGCTGGGAACGCCAGCAGTACACTGGTGACGGCCACTACACTGGGCTGGGAACGCCAGCAGTACACTGGGAACGCCAGCAGTACACTGGTGACGGCCACTACACTGGGCTGGGAACGCCAGCAGTACACTGGTGACGGCCACTACACTGGGCTGGGAACGCCAGCAGTACACTGGTGACGGCCACTACACTGGGCTGGGAACGCCAGCAGTACACTGGTGACGGCCACTACACTGGGCTGGGAACGCCAGCAGTACACTGGTGACGGCCACTACACTGGACTGGGAACGCCAGCAGTACACTGGTGACGGCCACTACACTGGGCTGGGAACGCCAGCAGTACACTGGTGACGGCCACTACACTGGGCTGGGAACGCCAGCAGTACACTGGTGACGGCCACTACACTGGACTGGGAACGCCAGCAGTACACTGGTGACGGCCACTACACTGGACTGGGAACGCCAGCAGTACACTGGTGACGGCCACTACACTGGGCTGGGAACGCCAGCAGTACACTGGTGACGGCCACTACACTGGGCTGGGAACGCCAGCAGTACACTGGTGACGGCCACTACACTGGGCTGGGAACGCCAGCAGTACACTGGTGACGGCCACTACACTGGGCTGGGAACGCCAGCAGTACACTGGTGACGGCCACTACACTGGGCTGGGAACGCCAGCAGTACACTGGTGACGGCCACTACACTGGACTGGGAACGCCAGCAGTACACTGGTGACGCACTGGCCCACTACACTGGACCACTCTGGGAACGCCAGCAGTACACTGGTGACGGCCACTACACTGGGCTGGGAACGCCAGCAGTACACTGGTGACGGCCACTACACTGGACTGGGAACGCCAGCAGTACACTGGTGACGGCCACTACACTGGACGGGGCCGACTGGGAACGCCAGCAGTACACTGGTGACGGCCACTACACTGGACTGGGAACGCCAGCAGTACACTGGTGACGGCCACTACACTGGACTGGGAACGCCAGCAGTACACTGGTACGGCCACTGGCTGGGAACGCCAGCAGTACACTGATGACGGACACTACACTGGGCTGGGAACGCCAGCAGTACACTGGTGACGGTCACTACACTGGGCTGGGAACGCCAGCAGTACACTGGTGACGGCCACTACACTGGGCTGGGAACGCCAGCAGTACACTGGTGACGGCCACTACACTGGGCTGGGAACGCCAGCAGTACACTGGTGACGGCCACTACACTGGACTGGGAACGCCAGCAGTACACTGGTGACGGCCACTACACTGGGCTGGGAACGCCAGCAGTACACTGGTGACGGCCACTACACTGGGCTGGGAACGCCAGCAGTACACTGGTGACGGCCACTACACTGGGCTGGGAACGCCAGCAGTACACTGGTGACGGCCACTACACTGGGCTGGGAACGCCAGCAGTACACTGGTGACGGCCACTACACTGGGCTGGGAACGCCAGCAGTACACTGGTGACGGCCACTACACTGGGCTGGGAACGCCAGCAGTACACTGGTGACGGCCACTACACTGGGCTGGGAACGCCAGCAGTACACTGGTGACGGCCACTACACTGGACTGGGAACGCCAGCAGTACACTGGTGACGGCCACTACACTGGGCTGGGAACGCCAGCAGTACACTGGTGACGGCCACTACACTGGGCTGGGAACGCCAGCAGTACACTGGTGACGGCCACTACACTGGACTGGGAACGCCAGCAGTACACTGGTGACGGCCACTACACTGGGCTGGGAACGCCAGCAGTACACTGGTGACGGCCACTACACTGGGCTGGGAACGCCAGCAGTACACTGGTGACGGCCACTACACTGGGCTGGGAACGCCAGCAGTACACTGGTGACGGCCACTACACTGGGCTGGGAACGCCAGCAGTACACTGGTGACGGCCACTACACTGGACTGGGAACGCCAGCAGTACACTGGTGACGGCCACTACACTGGGCTGGGAACGCCAGCAGTACACTGGTGACGGCCACTACACTGGACTGGGAACGCCAGCAGTACACTGGTGACGGCCACTACACTGGGCTGGGAACGCCAGCAGTACACTGGTGACGGCCACTACACTGGGCTGGGAACGCCAGCAGTACACTGGTGACGGCCACTACACTGGGCTGGGAACGCCAGCAGTACACTGGTGACGGCCACTACACTGGGCTGGGAACGCCAGCAGTACACTGGTGACGGCCACTACACTGGGCTGGGAACGCCAGCAGTACACTGGTGACGGCCACTACACTGGGCTGGGAACGCCAGCAGTACACTGGTGACGGCCACTACACTGGGCTGGGAACGCCAGCAGTACACTGGTGACGGCCACTACACTGGGCTGGGAACGCCAGCAGTACACTGGTGACGGCCACTACACTGGGCTGGGAACGCCAGCAGTACACTGGTGACGGCCACTACACTGGGCTGGGAACGCCAGCAGTACACTGGTGACGGCCACTACACTGGACTGGGAACGCCAGCAGTACACTGGTGACGGCCACTACACTGGGCTGGGAACGCCAGCAGTACACTGGTGACGGCCACTACACTGGGCTGGGAACGCCAGCAGTACACTGGTGACGGCCACTACACTGGGCTGGGAACGCCAGCAGTACACTGGGACTGGGAACGCCAGCAGTACACTGGTGACGGCCACTACACTGACTATGGGGGAACGCCAGCAGTACACTGGTGACGGCCACTACACTGGGCTGGGAACGCCAGCAGTACACTGGTGACGGCCACTACACTGGGCTGGGAACGCCAGCAGTACACTGGTGACGGCCACTACACTGGGCTGGGAACGCCAGCAGTACACTGGTGACGGCCACTACACTGGGCTGGGAACGCCAGCAGTACACTGGTGACGGCCACTACACTGGGCTGGGAACGCCAGCAGTACACTGGTGACGGCCACTACACTGGGCTGGGAACGCCAGCAGTACACTGGTGACGGCCACTACACTGGGCTGGGAACGCCAGCAGTACACTGGTGACGGCCACTACACTGGGCTGGGAACGCCAGCAGTACACTGGTGACGGCCACTACACTGGGCTGGGAACGCCAGCAGTACACTGGTGACGGCCACTACACTGGGCTGGGAACGCCAGCAGTACACTGGTGACGGCCACTACACTGGACTGGGAACGCCAGCAGTACACTGGTGACGGCCACTACACTGGGCTGGGAACGCCAGCAGTACACTGGTGACGGCCACTACACTGGACTGGGAACGCCAGCAGTACACTGGTGACGGCCACTACACTGGGCTGGGAACGCCAGCAGTACACTGGTGACGGCCACTACACTGGGCTGGGAACGCCAGCAGTACACTGGTGACGGTCACTACACTGGGCTGGGAACGCCAGCAGTACACTGGTGACGGCCACTACACTGGGCTGGGAACGCCAGCAGTACACTGGTGACGGCCACTACACTGGGCTGGGAACGCCAGCAGTACACTGGTGACGGTCACTACACTGGGCTGGGAACGCCAGCAGTACATTGGTGACGGCCACTACACTGGGCTGGGAACGCCAGCAGTACACTGGTGACGGCCACTACACTGGACTGGGAACGCCAGCAGTACACTGGTGACGGTCACTACACTGGACTGGGAACGCCAGCAGTACACTGGTGACGGCCACTACACTGGACTGGGAACGCCAGCAGTACACTGGTGACGGCCACTACACTGGGCTGGGAACGCCAGCAGTACACTGGTGACGGTCACTACACTGGGCTGGGAACGCCAGCAGTACACTGGTGACGGCCACTACACTGGGCTGGGAACGCCAGCAGTACACTGGTGACGGCCACTACACTGGGCTGGGAACGCCAGCAGTACACTGGTGACGGCCACTACACTGGGCTGGGAACGCCAGCAGTACACTGGTGACGGCCACTACACTGGACTGGGAACGCCAGCAGTACACTGGTGACGGCCACTACACTGGGCTGGGAACGCCAGCAGTACACTGGTGACGGCCACTACACTGGACTGGGAACGCCAGCAGTACACTGGTGACGGCCACTACACTGGACTGGGAACGCCAGCAGTACATTGGCGACGGGCGCTGCAGCTGAATCAGCGCGCAAGTCCCGCACAAGACTGCACTAAACACACATTACGGTGTGAAAATAAACTGCATCGGTTATCCAATCAGAAGCAAAACAAACAAACCGCAGACAACGTTGTTCGGGTAAGTTATTACGCGACACCAGCCAGCCTGAGGCGTTCAGACCATCGTAGATAACCTAGCAAAGACCTCTAGCCTGATCGAACCGACTCGCAGAAGCCGTCCCTCCAGCCTGCCAAGCGAGCCCACCGAGCCTGCTAACTTACCCAGAGTTAGAACTCAATTAGCCGACTTTCCAGAGATTAGGCTCCTTTCGACCAGTTCGCCTACCGGAAGGCCAGTGTCAGATTGGCTCGGCTGCCGGGGATTACTACTGGACTGGCCGACCCGGCGCGGTTCCGGCGCGCCCGACCCACCAGGGGTTGCTCATCTGCAGCAGGTCCACCAGCGCCTGCAGCTGCTGGCGGAACGCGTCGCTGACGGTGGGCTTGCCCTTGGAGGTGCCTCTGGACACGGTGCTGCTCATGGTGCCCGTGCGGGACATGCAGCTGAGTAGGTCCTGCGTGCAGGCGCAGCACACACACGTCGGTCACAGACGGCCCACGGCAGGGGCCGGGCAATCCTTCACGGCAGGCAGCAGGCAGCACTCCGCCGCCCAAGCGTCAGGTGACCACGATCAGAGATCAGGCGACAGTCCACCAGAGACCAGACGACACTCTACGTGAGATCATGCGACGCTACACCAGGGTTCAGGTGGCTGTCCATCAGGGGTCAACTGACACTGCACTATGGATCAGGAGACACTCCGCCAGGTACCATGTAACTCCTCAACAGAGGTCAGGTGACACTACACCATGGACCAGGCGACACCACGCCTGGTGTCATGTCACTCCCCAACAGAGGTCAGGCGGCACTACACCAGGGGTCAGGCGACACCACGCCTGGTGTCATGTCACTCCCCAACAGAGGTCAGGCGGCACTACACCATGGACCAGGCGACACCACGCCTGGTGTCATGTCACTCCCCAACAGAGGTCAGGTGACACTACACCATGGATCAGGCGACACCACGCCTGGTGTCATGTCACTCCCCAACAGAGGTCAGGTGACACTACACCAGGGGTCAGGAGACACTACACCATGGATCAGGTGACACCCCACCAGGTGTCATGTCACTCCCCACCAGATGTCAGGCGGCACTACACCAGGGGTCAGGAGACACTACATCATGGATCAGGCGACACCCCGCCAGGTGTCATGTCACTCCCCACCAGATGTCAGGCGGCACTACACCAGGGGTCAGGAGACACTACATCATGGATCAGGCGACACCCCGCCAGCTGTCATGCCACTCCCCAGCAGAGGTCAGGCGGCACTACATCAGAGATCAGACAACCTCTACGAAGAGTCAAGGGACCCCACCAGGCGACCTATTTGATTCCCCACGGCGCCTATAATGCACAGCTGAGACGGACAGCGGACCAGAGCGCACACCTCTGGTCCACAACGGGACGGTGGAGCGGTGAGAGAGGAACCCAAACAGTGGACGACGATCGACGACGGCTGTGGCGACGAACGGTGGGCGTGGTGATAGATAATGAACGAGGCGTAAAATAGTGGGCATGGCGATATATAGTGGGCGGGATGGTAAATAGTGGGCATGGTGCTCGACAGAGAACGAGGTGACATAGCTGGTATGGTAATAGATAGTGGGAGGGGCAAGAAATAATGGGCGATGGTGATAGACAGTGAACGAGGTGACACATAGTGGGCATGATGATAGATAGTGGGTATGGTAATAGATAGTGGGAGGGGCAAGTAATAGTGGGCATGGTGATAGACAGTGAACGAGGTGACACATTGTGGGCATGATGATAGATAGTGGTCATGGTGATTGTGGGAGGGGCGATAGATAATGCACGAGGCGTGACGACGTGTGGTGCACGTGAGGATAGCCAGTAGGTAGGCGTGTTGACAGACAGCGGGCGGAGCGACAGAGGATGTAGCAATGACTAGCGGGTGTGCCGACAAGTAGTGGGGATGGCAATACAGATAGTGGGGTCGGTGGGAACCAGTGGGTACATGGATTCAGCACAACGTGAACATTGCAAGTCGGCGGTTGGGGCAAACAACTTCCCACACAGGCACTCTCCTTTGTTTTGGTCTCGTTTTGTTTTCCTTTATTTCTTTTTTACATCTGTTTTTCCCGCCACCATGCCCAATTTATTTCTCTCTCGCAAGTTCTGCGCACACTCAATGACAACAGGGACACGAAAAAACGCCCAGCAATGTCAGGCTGTAAAACGGCCGGGAAGTGTATCGTCTACCAGGAAAATTAGGACTTTGACTACCTCACTGCTTTTCCACGTCCGATGTGGGTACATCACCACATGGCGAACCCACCTGGAACTGGGCCAACTCCTCCACGAACTTGTTCTTGGAGCGGCTCATGAAGTCGAAGAACAGGTCCTGCTGCGAGTCGCGGTTCTTGTCGACGAAGCCGGCGATGCTGTAGGTGACGTGGCCGGCGTAGTGGCACACGCCGAACTCCGTCTCCCACTTGCGGCGGTCCTCGCCCTTGATGTAGTACGGGTGGGCCTCGAACTCCTGGTGAAGCTTGGAGAGGTACGTCTCGTCCGATCCCTGCCGGTGGGACGGGAATGGGCGAGCGGTCAATGTGTTGGACTCTGGCTACCAAAGCTCCCGGGTTCGACACCAGCGCCGCTCGGGACATTTCCCAATCCCGCGGCCCACCGGCGAAACAGTGTGGGCGGCGCCATTAGCCGTGAACGTGCATAAAGTGCGTCGTGAATCACCCAATACACAAACAACAAGCGATCCCTGCCGACGACAGGTGACTAGCCCGCGTCAGGCGGTGCTGTGGAGCGATGATGAGGATGAACGGCATATGGTGGCAGAAGCGGGATGAGTGACTCTGCGGCCCTTCCCACGAGTCACTGTGAATCTGGCCAGGGCTATCGCGATGCTGTAATTATTTCACAAGCACGTGCATTTAGTGCCATCATC
This sequence comes from Imbricaverruca yamaguchii, assembly GCA_034440575.1. Classification (NCBI taxonomy): domain Eukaryota; kingdom Metazoa; phylum Arthropoda; class Thecostraca; family Neoverrucidae; genus Imbricaverruca; species Imbricaverruca yamaguchii. The sequence continues at coordinate 1,885,899 of JAOTOL010001609.1, read as the reverse complement.
AAAATGTCGGTACTACTGCACAACAAAGTAACGAAGCGCCACGAAAAGTGCATCCTTTCTATGAAATAAGGATAGTATAGCTGACAAATACGTCTTTCCCATGGTAGCACAACGTGCCAGTCTATCCCACACATCTTTGCCTGCTGAATATCATAACTGAGCCGGCTTACACCGCCCGCCACGCTCTCACCCAGGACGGGCTGCACCGGAGCTGGCCGCGGCTGCAGTACAGGGGGCCCGGGGGGCACGTGGGTCGATCCTCCCAGACCGACGCCGGCTCACTCGGCACCGGCGGCAAACAAGATAACTCCGGGCGGCAAACGGCGGTGCCTCGACTCCACTCTTCCCCCAGCACCGGACCACAATGACCCGAGACCAAACGGTACCCTCCGTCTCCAGACCACACTGACCCGGGACCAAACGGCACCAGACCACACTGACCTGGGGCCAAACGGTACCCCTCAGACTCCAGACCACACTGACCCAGGACCAAACGGTACCGGACCACACTGACCCGGGGCCAAACGGCACCGGACCACGCTGACCCAGGACCAGACGACACCGGACCACACTGACCCAGGACCAAACGGCACCAGACCACACTGACCCGGGACCAAACGGTACCCTCCAACACCGGAACACACCAACCCGGGACCAAATGGTATCCTCAGCCACCGGACCACACTGACCCGGTACCAAACCGGACTGTCTCGGGATGGAACCAGGTCGGACCAGGAGCAAACCGGCCTCACCCAAATTGTTCTGAGCCTCTTTCAAGACAAAATACGGGTGTAAGGCGCCAAACGGGATCTCCATTGACGACAACATGACGAATTAATTTGAACATATATGGAAAGATGGCAATACAGATAGTGGGGTCGGTGGGAACCAGTGGGTACATGGATTCAGCACAACGTGAACATTGCAAGTCGGCGGTTGGGGCAAACAACTTCCCACACAGGCACTCTCCTTTGTTTTGGTCTCGTTTTGTTTTCCTTTATTTCTTTTTTACATCTGTTTTTCCCGCCACCATGCCCAATTTATTTCTCTCTCGCAAGTTCTGCGCACACTCAATGACAACAGGGACACGAAAAACGCCCAGCAATGTCAGGCTGTAAAACGGCCGGGAAGTGTATCGTCTACCAGGAAAATTAGGACTTTGACTACCTCACTGCTTTTCCACGTCCGATGTGGGTACATCACCACATGGCGAACCCACCTGGAACTGGGCCAACTCCTCCACGAACTTGTTCTTGGAGCGGCTCATGAAGTCGAAGAACAGGTCCTGCTGCGAGTCGCGGTTCTTGTCGACGAAGCCGGCGATGCTGTAGGTGACGTGGCCGGCGTAGTGGCACACGCCGAACTCCGTCTCCCACTTGCGGCGGTCCTCGCCCTTGATGTAGTACGGGTGGGCCTCGAACTCCTGGTGAAGCTTGGAGAGGTACGTCTCGTCCGATCCCTGCCGGTGGGACGGGAATGGGCGAGCGGTCAATGTGTTGGACTCTGGCTACCAAAGCTCCCGGGTTCGACACCAGCGCCGCTCGGGACATTTCCCAATCCCGCGGCCCACCGGCGAAACAGTGTGGGCGGCGCCATTAGCCGTGAACGTGCATAAAGTGCGTCGTGAATCACCCAATACACAAACAACAAGCGATCCCTGCCGACGACAGGTGACTAGCCCGCGTCAGGCGGTGCTGTGGAGCGATGATGAGGATGAACGACATATAGTGGCAGAAGCGGGATGAGTGACTCTGCGGCCCTTCCCACGAGTCACTGTGAATCTGGCCAGGGCTATCGCGATGCTGTAATTATTTCACAAGCACGTGCATTTAGTGCCATCATCAAAATGTCGGTACTACTGCACAACAAAGTAACGAAGCGCCACGAAAAGTGCATCCTTTCTATGAAATAAGGATAGTATAGCTGACAAATACGTCTTTCCCATGGTAGCACAACGTGCCAGTCTATCCCACACATCTTTGCCTGCTGAATATCATAACTGAGCCGGCTTAAACCGCCCGCCACGCTCTCACCCAGGACGGGCTGCACCGGAGCTGGCCACGGCTGCAGTACAGGGGGCCCGGGGGGCACGTGGGTCGATCCTCCCAGACCGACGCCGGCTCACTCGGCACCGGCGGCAAACAAGATAACTCCGGGCGGCAAACGGCGGTGCCTCGACTCCACTCTTCCCCCAGCACCGGACCACAATGACCCGAGACCAAACGGTACCCTCCGTCTCCAGACCACACTGACCCGGGACCAAACGGCACCAGACCACACTGACCTGGGGCCAAACGGTACCCTCAGACTCCAGACCACACTGACCCAGGACCAAACGGTACCGGACCACACTGACCCGGGGCCAAACGGCACCGGACCACGCTGACCCAGGACCAGACGACACCGGACCACACTGACCCAGGACCAAACGGCACCAGACCACACTGACCCGGGACCAAACGGTACCCTCCAACACCGGAACACACCAACCCGGGACCAAATGGTATCCTCAGCCACCGGACCACACTGACCCGGTACCAAACCGGACTGTCTCGGGATGGAACCAGGTCGGACCAGGAGCAAACCGGCCTCACCCAAATTGTTCTGAGCCTCTTTCAAGACAAAATACGGGTGTAAGGCGCCAAACGGGATCTCCATTGACGACAACATGACGAATTAATTTGAACATATATGGAAATTCTGCTGTCATGGGAACATAGACATAGGCAAATCGAGAAACAAGCGTGGACTACGATACATATGCTCATCAAAGGTGGTGGAACACCAATCGGTACACGGTGCGTGTCATCACTGCGTCTACACCGTACGCAGCACGAGAGCATGGCACGAGTGATTCACTACAAAACTGAGCAGAGCGGGGCGAGGCCGGCGATATTTGTGGCTCGCCCGACAGAAAGACAGACGACTGGAGCGTGGCGGGACCATTCTCCCGGAGGCCCCGCTGGAAACTGACTGCGGCGTGGGTCGCATATTGAATACTGGCCGACTGGCAGCCTCGTATCTCTTTGCAACATGAAGGGCGGGGATGGCCGAGTAGTTAAGGTGTCGGGCTATGGGTACCAAAGGTCCCGGGTTTGACTCTAGCGCAACTCAGGACATTTCCCAATCCCGCGGCCCACCGGCGAAACAGTGTGGGCGGCGCCATTAGCCGTGAATGTGCATAAAGTGTGTCGTGAACCAACCAATAAACAAACAAACAATCTTTGCAACATGCAGTCGGACATCCACAAAGTTATTTGAGAACACGATGGAGCGTAGGCAGAAAAGTCGCGGCATAGAACAGTACGCACCTTTGGCATTCTACATTCTTCTGAAAGCAGCTTGAGGATGCAGCGAGGGGGCTTCTCGATCAATTCCAGACATTCCGAGTTGTCTGAAAACTTGATGTGAGAAAACTTGATTTCCTCTTGTCGGTACTGAAAAGCAGACCAGTGCAGAGTAGGAAGATGCATGCTGGCGACTTCTCAGGGACGCTGATGGTGGCTAAGGTAACAACACATAGGTGCAGTGGCCAAGAAAGGAAAAGGGAACGTCAAACTGCACAGTGCGTCGCTGCCTACCTATGACGCACGGAACAACCCAAAACATTGAGCCAACCAAAAGTGAAAGACACAGTCGTTCGCAGCGCACTGTCAGAAACGCAGGCAATGCTGAACAACGTCCGGAACACAATAATATATTAGATAATACTAATTGCAAAACTCTGATAAATCATACAGGAACTTCAAGCACTTCCACGAGCACGCAAAAATGTCCTCTATGTATTATACACACAACCTACCTTTAATAATGAACTGGCCACAGCATTCACATGAAGCAATATTGCACAGAAGTCCTTCTTCACAAATATGCACTAAATATCCCGTAAATACCCACTTCAATAGTATGGCATATTTTGGTAATGCTGATTATCTATGTCAGCTGTTCCTTAGCAACCATTTGTATTGGGATTTCCTTTATATGACCAGGGCACTTTCCAAAACGCGGGAGCAGCATGCAATGACGATGTTGGTGATGATGGTGACGATGGTGGACCGGTGGCAAGTTTTCGGAAGACTAGCTGGATAGTTTTCGGAAAGCGATGTTCCATGGTTTCTCATTTGTTCTGTCATTTTAAAATTAACGGCGTATGACAGTATAAAAAGCTAAGCCAGCAGAGAGGTCCGGTAGATACACCGGATTGCCATGGCAACCTTTCTTGTTTGTTGTGAGGCTGTAGCGGTTAGAGTGTGTTGTGCATATCAGACTGGATGAAAATACTGCTAAGCCATTTGCTCAAACAAGCGCTTCAGTCTGAAACCTTGTTGGCCTTTTTCAAATGAAGGAAGTCGACCATTCACCTCAAGGTTGCTGAGGGGGGGGGAGGGCTTAGGCCACATCGACCATGTTGACGATACAGCCTCTTCGATGCATGTTCATGTGGAGTGAATACCGTCCGGTGAAAACAACTCCACGCAGCTCACAGCGACACCCTCAGAACCTAGCAAGGACTACTCAGACCACCCGGCGAAGAAGGTACGCCATGTCACACTACGGCCCACAACACACCGCTCTGCGTCACACCACGACAATAACAGCACTTACAGCCTCCTGCTCCTGCGCGAACACGTAGTGGTTGAAGAAGGTGTGCAGCTTCTCATTTGTGTAGTTGATGCAGAGCTGTTCGAACGAGTTTCTGCCGAAGTTCTCGAAGCCGAAGATGTCGAGCACGCCGAGGAAGGCGCCGCTGTCCTGGCCCGGATTGGTGCACACGTTGATCTGGTTCACGAGCCACGCGAACGTGCGCGAGTACAGCGCCTTGGCCATGGCGTGCCGGTTCTCCCGAGCCTGTGCACCGCCGGTCAGTGTGAGACGACCTAGGTTGGCTATTAGCTTTACGACACATCAACCGTTGAGTCATGTAGCGCCGCCAATCTCTCACGACGATTGGTCGCAGACCAAGATTAGCGACAGGTGAGACTCGAACCCACAACCTTTAGATTGTGAGACGGGCAACTTACCCCTAGACTACTCACCCCCTGCGAGACGACCAAGCTGCGACATTCACTCGGTGTCTAAATGGGTCTGGCAGACTTATGGGGCAGTGTGGTGCGTAGTGACCTCCGAGTGGCTGGAGACATTCGACGTCGCCCACGCCAGATAGCATACCGCCGGCCCTAGACGATAACGTACCACCCGCACATTATAACATACTCTCCGTCCACGACCATAGTATGCCGCTGGCCCGAGACCATAACGTTTCCTTACAATGTGGCAAAATGCCGCTATCCAGAATCATAACACACTGTCCGCACAAAACCACATCATCCCGGCGTCCAATACCATTGCATCTCGACGCCCAAGAACATAGCATCCCGGCGCCCAAGACAGTAGCACCCTCCCGCCCAAGACAGTAGCACCCTGCCGCCCAAGACAGTAGCACCCTGCCGCCCAGGACAGTAGCGCCCTCCCGCCCAAGACAGTAGCACCCTCCCGCCCAAGACAGTAGCACCCTGCCGCCCAAGACAGTAGCACCCTGCCGCCCAAGACAGTAGCACCCTGTCGCCCAAGACAGTAGCACCCTCCCGCCCAAGACAGTAGCACCCTGCCGCCCAGGACAGTAGCACCCTGCCGCCCAAGACAGTAGCACCCTCCCGCCCAAGACAGTAGCACCCTGCCGCCCAAGACAATAGCACCCTGCCGCCCAAGACAGTAGCACCCTGCCGCCCAGGACAGTAGCACCCTGCCGCCCAAGACAATAGCACCCTGCCGCCCAAGACAGTAGCACACGCCGCCCAAGACAGTAGCACCCTGCCGCCCAGGACAGTAGCGCCCTCCCGCCCAAGACAGCAGCACCCTCCCGCCCAAGACAGTAGCACCCTGCCGCCCAAGACAGTAGCACCCTGCCGCCCAGGACAGTAGCGCCCTCCCGCCCAAGACAGTAGCACCCTGCCGCCCAGGACAGTAGCGCCCTCCCGCCCAAGACAGTAGCACCCTGTCCCCCAAGACAGTAGCACCCTGCCGCCCAAGACAGTAGCACCCTGCCGCCCAGGACAGTAGCGCCCTCCCGCCCAAGACAGCAGCACCCTCCCGCCCAAGACAGTAGCACCCTCCCGCCCAAGACAGTAGCACCCTGCCGCCCAGGACAGTAGCGCCCTCCCGCCCAAGACAGTAGCACCCTGCCGCCCAAGACAGTAGCACCCTGCCGCCCAGGACAGTAGCGCCCTCCCGCCCAGGACAGTAGCGCCCTCCCGCCCAAGACAGCAGCACCCTCCCGCCCAAGACCACATCCCGGCCACCCTCGCCAACGAACGCATCCCACCGTCTGCTCCTGACATCAGCTGCACCCGTAAAAACGGCCGCGCCCCCAGCCGGGCGCCGGCCACATAAATCGAACCCGGCAGGCCGACGTGTCTGACAAATGTGGCCGTTCGGTGTGGGCGGAAGTAACGGCCGAGCCGCACCGCCGCGCTGTTTACCCAGGACTAACGCAACCCTCTACCATGAGACCAGACTGATTATACTGACGGCGCTGGGCCGCCACGCTCGTGACTGAGGACTACCGTGCTGTAGGCTAGTCCTCTACCATAAGACCAGACTGATCCTACTGACGGCGCTGGACCTCGCTCGTGACTGAAGACTAGGGCGCGGAAGGCTAATCATTTACCAGAGGACCAGGCTGATCTACCACGCCAGATATGCCCGGAAAAACAGCCGCCGGCGACGGTAGTGCGGTGCGACGACTGAAATACCGCAGCGCGGACTCGAGAGTAATTTCCTGCCGAGCGCATCAGCTGGTGTCGAGGGGGACGGGGAACAAATCGAATCAGGCCTGTCGCGCAATGCACAATGTCGTGTCATTCGCCGACAGCCTCTCGACACCACAACTGCAAATTATATTAAACGAGTAAGAGTGGTTTTAGCAAATTGTCACATTCTCTAATACGCTTTTCAGCCATGCTGAAATAATCAGCGGTCACGTGAGTGATTTCAGTCAGATATCAGCTGTCGTACGCAATGTAAGATTCACAACCAGCAGCTATTAACATCTCATCACAAGTTCGATGGCGAGAAGTTCGTCCAACACCGACGTGCAGCTGTTTTCGGAGAGGCCGATATCCGACCGATGCAGTCGTAGATGAAAAATGACGTTGAGCGTCCTTGAAACACACCATCGCTCTTGCGCTGCGCCTCCCGACAGGATGCATCACGCGCCATGCATCACGCCGCTGCCGGAGCCGCCAAACAATGACTGGTCTATCCGGACATCAGCTGTGGCCGCCTCCCACGCCCCCTCGTGTGAGCGCCTCGGGCGCCGCTCGAGCAACGTCCGGGCATAGTTGGGGTGCCGTCGGGGCATAGTTGGGGCACCGCTCAGGCATAGTTGGGATGCCGTCTGGTTAGTTAGTTATTTGGGCTTAGGGGCGCTTCGAATGCTTTGGTCATACAGCGCCCAGGGATGCCGTTTGGGCGTAGTTGGGATGCCGTCTGGGCATAGCTTGGGCGTCACTCGGGCATAGTTGGAGCGTCACTCGGGCATAGATGGGATGCCGTCTGGGCATAGTTGGAGCGCCGTCTGGGTATAGTTGGAGCGCCGTCTGGGTATAGTTGGGACGACGTCTGGGTATAGTTGGAGCGCCGTCTGGGTATAGTTGGGACGGCGTCTGGGTATAGTTGGAGCGCCGTCTGGGTATAGTTGGGACGGCGTCTGGGTATAGTTGGAGCGCCGTCGGGGTATAGTTGGGGCGCCGTCTGGGCATAGTTGGAGCGCCGTCTGGGCATAGTTGGAGCGTCACTCGGGCATAGTTGGATGCCGTCTGGGCATAGTTGGGGCGCCGTCTGGGCATAGTTGGGATGCCGTCTGGGCATAGTTGGAGCATCACTCGGGCATAGTTGGATGCCGTCTGGGCATAGTTGGGGTGCCGTCTGGGCATAGATGGGACGCCGTCTGGGTATAGTTGGAGCGTCACTCGGGCATAGTTGGAGCGCCGTCTGGGCATAGTTGGGGCGTCACTCGGGCATAGATGGGGCGCCGTCTGGGTATAGTTGGGGCGCCGTCTGGGCATAGTTGGGACGCCGTCTGGGCATAGTTGGGGCGTCGTCTGGGCATAGTTGGGATGCCGTCTGGGTATAGTTGGGACGCCGTCTGGGCATAGTTGGGGCGCCGTCTGGGCATAGTTGGGGTGCCGTCTGGGCATAGTTGGGACGCCATCTGGGCATAGTTGGGATGCCGTCTGGGTATAGTTGGGGTGCCGTCTGGGTATAGTTGGGGCGCCGTCTGGGTATAGAAGGGGCGCCGTCTGGGTATAGTTGGAGCGCCGTCTGGGCATAGTTGGGACGCCGTCTGGGTATAGTTGGAGCGCCGCTTGGGTATAGTTGGGGCGCCGTCTGGGCATAGTTGGGGCGTCACTCGGGCATAGTTGGGACGCCGTCTGGGCATAGTTGGGACGCCGTCTGGGCACAGTTGGGGCGCCGCTCCGGCATAGACGCGACGCCGGTCGAGAGCAGCCTGGGCGCAGCTGGGGCGCAGCTCTGGAGCAGCTCGTGCGTGCTCACCTCCTGCGGCTTCAGCGGGATGTCGGTGACGTTTCCTCGCACGTTGATCTGGCGGTAGAGCAGCACGAGGCGGACGTCGTCCCCGTCCAGGCCGAGCAGGGAGGCCACCGTAGCCAGGATGGACGCGTCCGACGACGTCAGCTCAGTCTTCTCGCCGTCCACGTCCTGGGGGGGGGGTAACAGCCGAGCGTCACACAGCGCCAGCAACAGAAAGGGTCGCCCGCTCACACCATGAGGCAGGGCTCCACAGGTGCCACCGCCTACCGCGGCGTGCCACTCCACGACTGAAGATACACTGTCACGAGATGCGTGTCCAGGTGACGAGATGCGTGAAGATACACTGTGACGAGGTGTGATACGTCGAAACGAGCATAGAATGATGTAGAAATTTAACATGTAATTAGTGTAATTTAAAATGCTTTTGTTGTCCTTCAGACTAGAATTTGAGTCGATGGTAGAGGTAATTATGACTGGACCTTTATCATTTGTTTTGAGATCCATAATTGACGAAGAACTATATTCGTGATGGGGAGAATAATAACTACAATAAACTGGTATTGTATTCCATGTCACATTATAGGTCATCCCTTATCTAAAATCGCATTGCAAAATGTTCATGTAACACCATTCCTTATTAAGGGCATGCATATGCCATTTATGAGCGATTTAAGTATCTCGTTTTTCTAACAGTACTTTTAGAAAGGAGACATTAGTACTTCACATCAAGGTGCAGGATGCTGATATTTCTTGGAGAAGGATGTCGATTGAGCGTTCAAAAAGTGGTATATTCCACCCTATTTCATGAATAATTTCTCACTGTGCGTGCCTCACTGCTGAGGAATGCTGCAGAAGACAGACAGTATGCCCTTGATTGGTTGGCGAGCAATAGAGCGGAAAGCAACGTCAGGAGGGCAGAGCTGAGAGCGACGGCAGGAGGACAGAGCAGGTTTTGTGCGTCCGTGAGTAATTGAAAAGCGGGGATGAATGTTCATTGCTGGCTACATTGCCGGGCCAGTGTTCACAATAGCCACATCCCCGGGCTAGTGTTCCCAATGGCGGGAGAGCCGCCGCCCAGCTCGGGTCCGCGCCAGTGCGCTCGCTCTGTAATGGCGGGAACACGTGGCGTGGGCCATCGCGTCCGTCCCCTTACCGCACCTGACAGCGAACACGTCTCTCCGCCACACCTCACGGGACAGCAGATACGTCCCCCCACCACACCTCACGGGACAGCGGACACGTCCCTCCACCACACCTCACGGGACAGCGGACACGTCCCTCCACCACACCTCACGGGACAGCAGATACGTCCCCCCACCACACCTCACGGGACAGCGGACACGTCCCTCCACCACACCTCACGGGACAGCAGATACGTCCCCCCACCACACCTCACGGGACAGCGGACACGTCCCTCCACCACACCTCACGGGACAGCGGACACGTCCCTCCACCACACCTCACGGGACAGCAGATACGTCCCCCCACCACACCTCACGGGACAGCGGACACGTCCCTCCACCACACCTCACGGGACAGCAGATACGTCCCCCCACCACACCTCACGGGACAGCGGACACGTCCCTCCACCACACCTCACGGGACAGCGGACACGTCCCTCCACCACACCTCACGGGACAGCAGATACGTCCCCCCACCACACCTCACGGGACAGCGGACACGTCCCTCCACCACACCTCACGGGACAGCGGACACGTCCCCCCACCACACCTCACGGGACAGCGGACACGTCCCTCCACCACACCTCACGGGACAGCGGACACGTCCCCCCACCACACCTCACGGGACAGCAGATACGTCCCCCCACCACACCTCACGGGACAGCAGACACGTCCCCCCACCACACCTCACGGGACAGCAGATACGTCCCCCCACCACACCTCACGGGACAGCGGACACGTCCCCCCCACCACACCTCACGGGACAGCGGACACGTCCCTCCACCACACCTCACGGGACAGCAGACACGTCCCTCCACCACACCTCACGGGACAGCGGAAACACGTCCCTCCACCACACCTCACGGGACAGCAGACACGTCCCCCCACCACACCTCACGGGACAGCAGACACGTCCCCCCACCACACCTCACGGGACAGCAGACACGTCCCCCCACCACACCTCACGGGACAGCAGACACGTCCCTCCACCACACCTCACGGGACAGCAGACACGTCCCTCCACCACACCTCACGGGACAGCAGACACGTCCCCCCACCACACCTCACGGGACAGCGGACACGTCCCCCCACCACACCTCACGGGACAGCGGACACGTCCCTCCACCACACCTCACGGGACAGCAGACACGTCCCTCCCCACCACACCTCACGGGACAGCGGACACGTCCCTCCACCACACCTCACGGGACAGCAGATACGTCCCCCCACCACACCTCACGGGACAGCAGACACGTCCCTCCACCACACCTCACGGGACAGCGGACACGTCCCTCCCACCACACCTCACGGGACAGCAGACACGTCCCTCCACCACACCTCACGGGACAGCGGACACGTCCCCACCACCACACCTCACGGGACAGCGGACACGTCCCCCCACCACACCTCACGGGACAGCGGACACGTCCCTCCACCACACCTCACGGGACAGCGGACACGTCCCTCCACCACACCTCACGAGACAGCGGACACGTCCCTCCACCACACCTCACGGGACAGCAGACACGTCCCTCCACCACACCTCACGGGACAGCAGACACGTCCCCCCACCACACCTCACGGGACAGCAGACACGTCCCTCCACCACACCTCACGGGACAGCGGACACGTCCCTCCACCACACCTCACGGGACAGCGGACACGTCCCTCCACCACACCTCACGGGACAGCAGACACGTCCCTCCACCACACCTCACGGGACAGCAGACACGTCCCTCCACCACACCTCACGGGACAGCAGACACGTCCCTCCACCACACCTCACGGGACAGCAGACACGTCCCTCCACCACACCTCACGGGACAGCAGACACGTCCCTCCACCACACCTCACATACGGGACAGCAGACACGTCCCTCCACCACACCTCACGGGACAGCAGACACGTCCCTCCACCACACCTCACGGGACAGCAGACACGTCCCTCCACCACACCTCACGGGACAGCAGACACGTCCCTCCACCACACCTCACGGGACAGCAGACACGTCCCTCCACCACACCTCACGGGACAGCAGACACGTCCCTCCACCACACCTCACACGGGACAGCAGACACGTCCCTCCACCACACCTCACGGGACAGCGGACACGTCCCTCCACCACACCTCACGGGACAGCAGACACGTCCCTCCACCACACCTCACGGGACAGCAGACACGTCCCTCCACCACACCTCACGGGACAGCAGACACGTCCCTCCACCACACCTCACGGGACAGCAGACACGTCCCTCCACCACACCTCACGGGACAGCAGACACGTCCCTCCACCACACCTCACGGGACAGCAGACACGTCCCCACCACCACACCTCACGGGACAGCAGACACGTCCCTCCACCACACCTCACGGGACAGCAGACACGTCCCTCCACCACACCTCACGGGACAGCAGACACGTCCCTCCACCACACCTCACGGGACAGCAGACACGTCCCTCCACCACACCTCACGGGACAGGAACGTCCCCCCACCACACCTCACGGGACAGCAGACACGTCCCTCCACCACACCTCACGGGACAGCGGACACGTCCCTCCACCACACCTCACGGGACAGCAGACACGTCCCTCCACCACACCTCACGGGACAGCAGACACGTCCCCCCCCCCCACCACCACACCTCACGGGACAGCAGACACGTCCATCACCACACCTCACGGGACAGCGGACACGTCCCTCCACCACACCTCACGGGACAGCAGACACGTCCCTCCACCACACCTCACGAGACAGCGGATACGCAAAGCAGAAGAACGCTACTGTCCACCATATACGGCTGCCCAGACAAGCTTCACTGCAGCACAATGGACAACTAGAGCACACACAAACAGATGCGGGCGGCTAAAGCCAGTCTGGGACTAGCACATGCCCATGGAGGCAGTTGGATCATCCACATGGAGTGAAAACATACATAAATCGACCTTCCATTGTCTACGATATAATCATTCGCGACTAATTACAACTATAAATAGCATGCATAATTACCATCCACGATCAAGCAACATCCGATTAGCTCCCGCAGTGGTATTCAATCAGCGTGACACACGTGCCACCCTCCGAGATTGCGCATCAACAAGTGAGCTCAGGCGGCAGGCAACCTCCATCCAGAGGATCGGAAGGCAATCTGCTGGATCGTCAGGTCTGTGCCAAGTTGGGCGGAGCTCGGGGCATTAGTGGCCACCGGGCATCAGCTGCGACGCCGTCCTGCGCCGCTCTAAGTACATAAGCGCACGAGATCGGTGGCGAGCGGCGGCCGCTGATTGGAACACGCCATATCCGCTAAATACAATACGGGTCGGGAGTTAACAGCGACCATCTCCGCCGAACACGGGACGGGTCAGGAGGTAACAGCGACCATCTCCGCCGAACAGGAGACGGGTCGAGAGTTAACATCTACCATCTCCGCTGAACACGAGACGGGTCGAGAGTTAACAGCGACCATCTCCGCAAAACACAGGGGGGGAGGTAACAGCGACTCCGCAAACACGAGACGGGTCGGGAGTAACACACCATCTCCGCCGAACAGGAGACGGGTCGAGAGTTAACATCTACCATCTCCGCTGAACACGAGACGGGTCGAGAGTTAACAGCGACCATCTCCGGCGAACACGAGACGGGTCGAGAGTTAACAGCGACCATCTCCGCCGAACACGAGACGAGTCGGAATGGAGCAGCGATCATCTCCATCAAATTTGTGGCGGGTAGAGGTGTAGTAGCTACCACGTAGGGTCATATGTAAGGTCAGCAGGTATGTGGCAGTGAGCAAATAGCTAGAGGGCCATAATGTGCTCACAAATCGACTCTGTCAGGGCTATTTGAATATCCATGACATATATTACATTATTCCATTCTTATAGTGGGCTAGATAGAGTAGCGGAGTGACCTGTGACGAACCTCACAGGCAGTCCGGGTCACAAACCACAGGCAGCACAGCAGCTCCTCCCCACCAGCGGCGATGACAGCACCTACCCGGGTCACAGGTCACATGAAACACAGGAGCCCCTCCCTACCAACAGGCATCACAGGACCAGCCCGGGTCACAGGTCACATGCTACACAGCACTGCCTCCACAGACATCCATGTGCCCAGTACACCGGGTCATCACGATCCAGGGCGAAGTCGCAGCGTGTTTCATCCCGGGTGTATGGTACAAAATTAATATGAGCTGTCAAACCTGGACATTCACAATTTATAATGGTAATATCTTTTTGTTTTGCTTCAGCCTTTCGCGTTCCAATTTCTGTCCTCGGAGTCAGATGTTGCTTTTATTGTTCATCTGGCCAATTTTTGTGAAGCTAATCTCAATGGCCGCTGATTGAAACACGCCATATCCGCCGAACACGAGACGGGTTCGGCTCTTAATGCACGTTCAAGTAAGGAAGCCAACGCGACATTTCCGTTCGCGGAAAACTCTCAACATCCGCTCATCGCCCAATTCAGCATTTTCAGTTGTAAGCTTGTCACTCAGAGCCGGATCCGTCCGCTTTACTTTCGGAGCCGCCAGCTTTCGTCGCACTCTCGGCTGAATATTTGCCCAGACAGGATATTGCGGCGACACTGCCGCGCGCAGACAGCTGACCATAAATATGTCCGGGCAGCCGGCGCGAGCCATTCGTCTCCGCTAGCAGATGGGCCTTGGTCGGAGTTAGCTATTTTGGCCTCTGGTTTTCCTGCCGAGGTCGCGAGTTCAGGCGCAGGGAGGCATGACGCTTTTCATCGCCACTTTTAGCAGTGTAAGTTGGTGAATGCATCGCACACGAAATCCCGTCAGCCTTGCACGAATGCTCGGAGACGTGTGGCAGCGTAAACACCAAAGGTAATACGCTTTAGCCAGTATCGGAAACACCACACTTCGCTGGGTGTGCTCTCCGCAGGACAACAAGTGTTCGGTAATGCCATCCTGCTCGCTACCACTTTACCAGGCGTGCTGGTCCACGCGATCAAGGGAACCGTGTGTGCGACTGGTCAAGGCCATTCGGTTCCACAGGCAACGAAGCGCAACCAAGAGCTTATGTGTCCGCTCGTTCTCTTTGGAACCCGGGTCCACAGACAGGCATTTCCAACGCTGGCCATGAACTGATACACTCGGAGGTTCAACTCCACCCGCTCTTTTAGCAGCTTCCCTCGCTCGGTCTCTGCCCCAGTCAACGATCACACGATATGAACGTGGGCAATACACCTGGTCACCTGTAAGCTTTTAGCAGTTGTCCTCGCTCGGTCTCTGCCATACCAACGATCACATGACACCGACGTGTGCAATACATCGGGTTACATATCATCAGACCTTTGTGTGTTAATACCTGGTTAGCATGGGTAGACAGGGCTACCTATGCGAACCTGATACACTACGTTTCCTGCTAGCCAAGGAGGCTGACGTAGCCAAATACTGACTGTTATTGAACTACCTTGGTGTGTTCCTAATTAATTCAGTTCCATCTATGAATGCACCTTTCACGAATGCACTTCTTGTCGCTATGAAAATGGGCCAGGCTTCTGGCACACCACTCCTTCCAACAATAACCGCACGTTGGGCACATCACGCTACGTCACAACAGGCGCCTCTCGCATAAATACGCCAGCACATCTGTCTCTCACGGAAATGCGACAGAACAGACATCTTCCATGAAAATACGACACCAGAGGCGTCTACCACGGAAATACGACAGCACAGGCGTCTCCCACGGAAATACGACAGCACAGGCATCTCCAACGGAAATACGACAGCACAGGCACCTTCCACGGAAATACGACAGCACAGGCGTCTCCCACGAAAATACAACAGCACCGGTGTCTCCCACGAAAATACAACAACACAGACGTCTCCCACGGAAATACGACAGCACAAGCGTCTCCCACCGAAACACGACAGCACACCGATGCGCAGGGTCAAGGCGCGCCACGCACCACAGACCGTGACTGAGCTGGACTCAAGCCGACGACGCAGTCTGCACTGCACGTGCGCCGACGACACGGCGGCACCTGCTTCTCGCTCCGCTTGCCATGGCTGTCCTGCTGGTGTCACTGCACCTCAGCCAGGCAGCGCAATAAAACCGCGTGCCCGGAAACCGAAGTTGCCGAGCCGCAGCACGGTGGCCGGCGCACATGGACGCCGACAGCAGACATGTGCTCGACTCGAATTTTTGTTAGTCGACTCACATGTCACTCAGATCTTGAGATCTGATTCGACTCGTGACTCACACAGAAATTTGACAGAAATTTGTACGGCAGATCTATTTATGATAGAAATTTGAATCTGTTCATATCCGATTCAGTGGTGTCAGACCCATGAGTCCTATGATTCAGTGTGCACTGCCCACGCATGATATTTGATTGAATGATTGACTCATGATTCGACTCATTTTTAGAAAGATGTGATTCAACTTGCGACTCAAGATATATTCTGGGGAGAATAATCGAATCATCTCGCAACTTATCACAAAACGATCGATTCATGAGTCGATTCTCGATTCAACTCGAATCGAGCACAAGTCTGGCCGACAGTACCAACCGCAGCATGGCGGCTGACATACCTGGAAGCTGATGTTTCCCAGCCACAGGATGGCGGCTAACGTGGCGTACAGGCCATCACACACGTTCTGCGGAATCTGCAGAACGCTGAAGGCGAGTCGCAGCGCGTCGAACCGCTCCACGTCGTCCACGCCGTCCAGCTTGACGCAGCCCGACTGGCGTAGATAGCTGAAGTGGTCGGCAGGCTTCAGGTGAAACTGAGCCGCCAGTTCACTGTCCCTCTGCAGACAAGAGGGGTCAGGTCAGGTCAGGCGGGTCAGGCGGGCTTCAGGTGAAACTGAGCCGCCAGTTCACTGTCCCTCTGCAGACAAGAGGGGTCAGGTCAGGTCAGGGGTCGGCAGGCTTCAGGTGAAACTGAGCCGCCAGTTCACTGTCCCTCTGCAGACAAGAGGGGTCAGGTCAGGTCAGGGGTCGGCAGGCTTCAGGTGAAACTGAGCCATCACTGTTGAAAGTGGTAGGGGCTTCAGGACTGAGCCGCCAGTTCACTGTCCCTCTGCAGACAAGAGGGGTCAGGTCAGGTGGGGTGGCAGGCTAGGCTAGCCCAGTTCACTGTCCCTCTGCAGACAAGAGGGGTCAGGTCAGGTCAGGTCGGGTCAGGGGTCGGCAGGCTTCAGGTGGAACTGAGCCGCCAGTTCACTGTCCCTCTGCAGACAAGAGGGGTCAGGTCAGGTCAGGGGTTGGCAGGCTTCAGGTGAAACTGAGCCGCCAGTTCACTGTCCCTCTGCAGACAAGAGGGGTCAGGTCAGGTCAGGTCGGGTCAGGGGTCGGCAGGCTTCAGGTGGAACTGAGCCGCCAGTTCACTGTCCCTCTGCAGACAAGAGGGGTCAGGTCAGGTCAGGGGTCGGCAGGCTTCAGGTGGAACTGAGCCGCCAGTTCACTGTCCCTCTGCAGACAAGAGGGGTCAGGTCAGGTCAGGTCGGGTCAGGGGTCGGCAGGCTTCAGGTGGAACTGAGCCGCCAGTTCACTGTCCCTCTGCAGACAAGAGGGGTCAGGTCAGGTCAGGTCGGGTCAGGGGTCGGCAGGCTTCAGGTGGAACTGAGCCGCCAGTTCACTGTCCCTCTGCAGACAAGAGGGGTCAGGTCAGGTCAGGGGTTCAGCTTAGGTGGAATGGGGCCAGTCACGTCCCTCTAAGAAGAGGAGAGGTCAGAGGCTTCAGGTGGACTGCCGCCAGCTCACTGTCCCTCTGCAGACAAGAGGGGTCATCAGGTCAGGGGTCGGCAGGCTTCAGGTGGAACTGAGCCGCCAGTTCACTGTCCCTCTGCAGACAAGAGGGGTCAGGTCAGGTCAGGTCGGGTCAGGGGTCGGCAGGCTTCAGGTGGAACTGAGAGGCCAGCTCACCGTCCTTCTACAGACGAGAGGGGGTCAGAGGAGGTCAGCTCACTGTCCCTCTGCATACGAGAGAGAGGTCGGGTCAGGGGCGACAGGCTTCAGGTGGAACTGCAAGGCTCGCTTGCTGTCCCTTTTTTCGGAGAGGGAGCAGTGGGGCTGGCAGGGCAAGCCAAAGATGGACGCGTCCCAACGTAATGAGATCAGCTGTCATCTCGCAGACTGTGGAGAAGCCATTACAATTTTGAAGTTGTCACGTACACTTAGGTCTGAATTAATCACAATGTAATTGACCGGTTCTGACACCGTATGAGTAAAACAACCGGGCACTCCCTGGAATTATATGTCCACTTCAGTAACTATGTATACCTACCAACTAACCGCCATTTCTCATCGCATGTCGCTGCATGCATCCGATGGATCCATACAGTGCTGTAGCATATGAATTCCATAAAACCCTACAGTACTGTAGCATGTGCATTCCATAGAACCCTGCGATGCTGCGGCATGTCCTTCCTATGGATCCATGCAGTGCTGTAGAATGTGTGTCAACTGGATCCATCCGGTGCTGTAGGATGAGTATCCAATGGATCCCTGCAGTTATTGTAGAATGTGTATCCAATGGATCCCTGAAGCGCTGTGAGATACGTATCAAGTGGATCCCTGCAGTGTTGTAGTATGTGTATCCGATGTATCCTTGCAGTGCTGCGCATCGTGGTCGTGCCGAGCCTCAATTGAGACCACCTGCTGTTGATCGGCAACAGTGTGCCACCCCCCGCCCCTCACGAGTTCCCATGACAGACGGCCCATTTGGCTGATTGTGAGCGGGGGCACAGCCTGAAAGACATAACCAATGGGGCCCATCAATGTCAAAGTTGATGAATTAAAATGCATTTCAAGATCTCCTGCTCGATACAATCTCATGCCGCCAACGATTATTGGAGGCGCGGGGGGGGGTATCGGAGATTCTAACTCATACAGTG
The DNA here is from genome assembly GCA_034440575.1 of Imbricaverruca yamaguchii. Taxonomy (NCBI): domain Eukaryota; kingdom Metazoa; phylum Arthropoda; class Thecostraca; family Neoverrucidae; genus Imbricaverruca; species Imbricaverruca yamaguchii. The sequence continues at coordinate 1,867,305 of JAOTOL010001609.1, read as the reverse complement.
ATAGAAAGCGCCACTTGTGGCTAAGATCTGTGCCCATCAGTCCTGGACGAATGGCGTGGACTGATTGTCAGGACTTAAGCCAGCTTATCTCGCGTCTCAAGTTGAACTGACCGGCCCATGAAGCGTCCAACCGATGCCCACCAAGCCTACCACAACAGGTCACATCCTGACCTGGCCTGACCACACGCAGCCTGTCGCGTGCTGAAGAAGAAGAACCTTGGGTTCTTTTACGACGCACTCAACCGCTAGGTCACATAGCGTCACCGACCTCTCAAGCCGATTGGTCGCGGGCGGACTCGGCAAATTCTGTCGGTTGTGAGATTCGAACCCACAATCTTGCAATCAAGAGACTGACGCTCTCCCAACTGGGCTACCGCGGCCCCTGCCTCGTGGTGGCGACGACCCACCTGCGCGGCGACCACCAGCTGATATTATACGTAGTTGTCACAGCAGGTTACATCCTGACCTGACCTGACCTGACCTGACGCAGCCTGTCCCGTAGTGACGACCCACCTGCGCGGCGGCCACCAGCTGATAGAATACGTGGTAGTTGCGCTCGTCTGGCCCCTGGAAGGTGATGCGCGACTGCTCTAGCAGGTAGTCCTGCATGATGCAGCCCTTGATGTGCCAGTGCGAGTCGAAGCACACCTGCATGAAGCGACCGAACCGCGACGAGTTGTCGTTCCGCACCGTCTTGGCGTTGCCTGAAGCGCACAACAGCAGCGTCAGTGCTCCTGGTGCCAGCGCACCAACACACAACACCGGCAGTCAGCTCCTGACACCAGGGCACCAACACACAACACTGGCAGTCAGTGTACCTGACACCAGGTCACCAACACACAACGCTAGCGTCAGTATACCTGGTGCCAGGTCACCAACATACAATACCAGCGTCAATGCTCCTGATGCCAGGTCACCAGCACACAACAACAGCGTCAGTGTACCTGACACCAGGTCACCAACACACAACACCAGCGTCAGTGCTCCTGGTGCTATGACACCGACACACACTAGCAGTCAGTGTGCCTGACGCCAGATCGCCAACACACAACACTAGCAGTCAGTGTGACTGACACTTGGTCACCAATACGTAACACTAGCGTCAGTGTGCCTGACACCAGGGCACCAACACACAACACCAGCGTCAGTGTACCTGGTACTATGACACCGACACACAACACTAGCGCCAGTATGTCTGACACCAGGTCACCAACACACCACACCAGAAGTCGGTGTTCTTGCACCAGGACACCAACACACACCAGCGTCAGTGCGCTTACACGAGGGCACCAACACACAACACCAGCAGTCAGTGTTTTTGACGCCAGGACATCGCCTTATGGGCTGAGGCGAGTCCCTCGAGACGAGCAAGACATTAATCTGACTTCACCTTCTGTATCGGATCGGTATAGTGTGCACGCCAACGCTCACACATGCACTTCGGGGACGAGTAGCCTAGGGGTAAGTTGCTCGTCTCACAATCGAAAGGTTGTGGGTTCGAGTCTCACCGGCCGCTACTCTTCGCCCGCGACCAATCGGCGTGAGAGATTGGCTATGCTACGTGACTCAACGGTCGATGTGTCGTTTAACACCGGCCTCTAATTTTACACGTGAGCAGAGATAGAGTAGTTTGGAAACTAAAGAATGTCTTCAATGAAGCTCGAGTGTTTTGTGGACGACGCGAACTTCTCGTAAAATCCACGAGTGGTGCATTATGTTCCACTCGTTCTTTGTTGTTTGTTTAATCATAGGCTCATATGAGCAAAGTGTCTCATGTTGAATGCCACAAATTTGTCAATTGGAGGACGAGTAGTCTTGGAGTATTTGCTCGTCTCACAATCCAAAGGTTGTGGGTTCGAGTTCCACCTGTCGCTACTCTTCACCCGCTACCAATCGGCGTGAGAGATTGGCGATGCTACGTGACTCAACGGTCGATGTGTCGTAAAACCAATAACCAACCAACGCACGAACACTTCACACATGAAACATCTGCATCGCCAAATACACCAGCATGACACTTTTCGCAGCGTTCACAGCCAGACTTCGGAGCGCCGAGGATGACAGGGGACCGGACAAGCCGGTTAGGCCAGAAAGGTAGGCGTCGCTACCGGTGGGGGTGATCGGCGATGTTGCCACTCGATGTTCACCAGTCCGGGTCCAAGCCACCCACGCTACTGACTAACAAGGAGCCTGCACGCCATGTACGACCACGGTATTCAACGTCGAAACAAATCATTCTCAACACAGCCGACTGGTTGCTGTAATGAAGCCGTCGAGCAGCTCTAACGACAGGTGGCCCCTGCGCGCTACTCCTGGCAGCAAATTGCCGCGAATGTAGGCAATCATTACCCGAGTGGTCAGCAATAACGACAGCAAGGAGCTGATCCTGGTGTACGTCCGGATCGTCATACGTGTGGAACGGTTTAACGACGAGGTGCTTTCATCGTGACATGGCAGGCGGCTAGTGCATGCAGCGGAAAACTTTCCGCTAACATCTGGTAGCCAGAATGGCGTTTGAAGTGCTGCCCATAATCTGTGCCGCCCGGCGGCTCGTCCCGGCTGGGCCAGCAGCGTGTGCAGGCCCCGCCCACCGACCCGATCACCCGCCAGGCGCAGTCAGCCGATGGCTTCTGGACGGAAACCGACGGTCGGCGAGGTGGTCGTGCGATCTGCGATTCCCTGTGCTATGGTGATGATGATGATGCTGAATTGGAGTTTAGGGGCGCGTCGACTACCAGGGTAATTTTGCGCCCATAGCGTCGCCAATCTCTCACGCCGATTGGTCGCGGGCGAAGAGTAGCGACAGGTGAGACTCGAACCCACAACCTTTCGATTGTGAGACGAGCAACTTACCCCTAGGCCACTCGTCCCCTCCCTGTGCTATGGAAGGCTGGCCTGATCCTCTAGCGCCGTACCGTCAGACCACCACACCGTCAGTACCTACAGGTGGAGGCACACCTCGAGATAGGACAGGCGACACCTGCTCCAGCCAGGCGGCCAGACCACCTCACCGTCAACACCTACAGGTGGTGGCACACCTCGAGGAAGGACTGGATCCGCAACATCTGCCCCAGCCATATCAGCAGCAACAGAGCGCTTGCAGACACGACGTAATGGCCATAACTATTCTGGTTACCACACGGGTGGAGCTTTGCTACACGCGCCAGCATGCCACAATGGAATACACGTGGTGGACAAGCCCTAATGTAATGCATGCAAATACATGCAAGCCTTGAAACGCTTGATGCGGTGCCACGCTCGGCACCTGCGCTGTAAGTGCGGCGAGTTTGGATTGGGATTTGCCCGTGATTCGTTGGAGTTCCTGCGCTATTACGGTGGAGGTCGCACTACAGGACACACGCACACACACGCACGCACACAAACACGCGCCGATCTGGAAAACACTGGATCAGACTTCGAAACACACTCGGGATCTGAGATCGGTATGAGAGGCAGTAAGGAGGGCTTCCAATACAGCATGCGACTCAGCATGTGACTGTACTGCCAGCTTCGCCGTACCATAGGCGGCGCCACTGCGGGGGATGGTGGGTCGAGTCTCCCCCCCCGCCCACCCAACTTCGTAAAATCCAACAGTACGCCTGTGGCGTTGCATGCAAGGAATCGACCCGGCAACCTTCTCGTGCCCCCTTCTGTCGAAATCCGTGGCGACGTCTACGCATTGTACACACGTCTGGCTGCATCAAGTCCCCTATTCATAATAGCGTGCCCCCTGGGATGGCTGCGACGGTGACTTGCACGAACAAAAGAATGCGCGCTACATGTCGCAATGCCTCAGGTAGATTGTGCTTTTATGTGCCGAGGTATGCATATTGATAGCATACGAAACTTGAATACCATCGGTAATTTGCTCCAGAACATAACTAGGTATGCACCGAAGGGTCTTTCGATATGCCTTGATCATGAGAAGAAAGTGCAAAAAAAATATTGCATCCGAATCAACAGTTCGTACGCTGTGTCCTTACCGCCCGTGGTTCTGTTGACACCCAGGGAAATACAATCTACGGAACTTACATCCTACATTTGTTACTGCAAAAGCAATTATTTCTGCTGTACTTGGGACCCAGCCATCGTGTGAGTAGGAACAAAGGAATATATGGCATGGCAGGTACACTGAAGGAAGGCACGCTAATTATACTGGTGAGAACGAAGCAGTACATGCAAGTGTAATGTTTCCGGTTGTCATACCAGACCACTGTCTCAGACAAGGCTGTACTGGCGGTTCAGTTTCTGTTCCGACTCGGACTCAACTGAGATATCGACGGCCGCAATCAGGTGTGGCCTGCCTAGACTGAGCTGTGACCTGGTACCGGCGAATGGCAGGTCTCTGTACTGGCGTCCAATGGGAGTGGGTGGGGGTGAAGGCGTGGCCTGCCCGGGCTGGGCCGTAACCTGGTATCGGCGACAGGGCAGGTCTCTGTACCGGCGTCCAGAGAGGGATGGGGATGAAGGCGTGGCCTGCCCAGGCTGGGCCGTTCCTCGGCACCGGAGACAGAGCGCAACCACTCTCTGTGGACGGTCTTCCGAAGAAGACCAACGCGCGGCAGCACACACAGCGACTGCAGACGCTGCTATAGTCACGCCTTTGGCTGCGCGTAAGCTGCCGGCGCTATCAAGCCTCAACAGCCTGTCGCAACAGCCTTTCGTTTGTCCTCAGACGACGTGTTGGCTGGAATCGGTACAGCGCCGCTGCAGCGAGAACGGTGCGACGTGATGCCATTTGGCAGCATTGAGCGGGTGTTAAGAGACGCACGCGGTCTGGGATCCGGCAGATCAAGCTCCACCTGTGCAAAGCTTCAGCATTGGACCACATTCGTGCCGGGAAATCGAGGAAGGATCGTTTTAATGTTCTCTGTGTGCAAGGTCGGCATCTCTCACCCGGCGGACTGCAGGGGGATTGCTCGCTGCGCATATCACCGCCAGGCTAATGCTTGGCCCGCTGGTTGTCTTATCCGGCAGCATCCAGGGGGATTGCTTATGGCGTTTATTACCGCCAGGCTGTGCTGAGCGGAGGTGGTTGTGTCCGCAATTCAACAATAGAGTGAACGTCATCGGTGAGCAACTATCCGACGACTTCTAATTTGTTGGGCCACTTTACAATGAAGGAGGCAGGATAGTATCAGGAACGGTTTCAGGAGGCGGGAAATCTTTCAGCTTCAATGTGTTGCATTGGCAACGGGTCTCTATTGTTGGAAATTGACGGTAAGGTTATCATTCGCAGGCATGTAGTAGACGACCTTCAACACCACCGATTTTTCTAGTCTTTCAGTCGTCACGCTTGTCGACATTCCTATTCACTGTTTGGTGCCATAGCCGCGCAAAAAGTTCGTGCAAATAAGCAATCATCAAAGCCAAGTGATAGCAAACTCTACATAATATTCCATCCCTGGTTCAATTAAGGTACAATGTATAGCAAAGTGAAACATAGTGGTCTGCTCTTTTTATTATAGCTCTGAAACAATGTTGCCAAACCATCTTTCTGACATTCGATCTAGGCCCATTCCTCGGTTCAAACAACACTGGACCACGCTCTGGAATACTCTGATTACTCCAGTACTCTGTCCAAGGAACACCTTCTCACCACCCCATGAAATGCTTCCTCGGTCTGAATACCATGAAATCATAATCTGAATATTGAAACCCCAGAATCATAGTGTAAAGCTACAGGAAAAGCAGCCAGAGTAACGCTATGTCGCTTACAATAAGTAAGTCACTTATAATAATAAATCACTTACAACAGCGAGCATAAAGGCCATTCAAGCCAGGACCTTTAAACAGCCGAATTGGAACGAAAATGCAGGGCGTTGTTGAAACTCTAAGCACACTTTATTATCAAATTATTGTCATAATTGGATCCATGCATCGCCAGGAATAGACACCATTTTTAAACTACGAATATATTTTTGTACGGCCGTCAAACCGTTGGAAGTCAAGCCTTTGGATTTGTTAGTGGTCGCACCTTTTGCATCCTTCGATGCATGAATAAATGAGGGAAAAGCCGTGGCAACTCTGCTGCTTCCTACCATGAGTATTTGAATTTGTCCAACCCTGACGAGGTGGGGGACGGGCCAGTGCCCACACCCCTGCAGCTGTGTACCCCCCAACCCCCCGCAGCTGTGTGGCCACCCCCCCCCCCCGCGGCTGTGTGGCCACACCCCTCCCCTGCGGCTGTGTGGCCACACCCCTCCCCTGCTGCTGTGTGGCCACACCCCCCACCCCGCGGCTGTGTGGCCGCACCTCTCCCCCGCGGCTGTGTGGCCAAACACATCTCCCCCTGCAGCTGGGTGCCTCCTCCCCCTGGGACTGTGTGGCCACAACCCTCCCACTGTGTCTGTGTGTCCCCACCCCTGCAGTTGTGTGGCCACACATCTCCCCCCGCAGCTGGGCGCCCCCTCCCCTGCGGCTGTGTGGCCACAAGTCTCCTCCTGCGGCTGTGTGACCCACACCCTGCGGCTGTGTGACCCACACCCTGAGGCTGTGTGACCCCTGCGACTGTGTGACCCCTGCGGCTGCGTGACCCCTGATGCTGTGTGACCCACACCCTGCGGCTGTGTGCCCCCTGCGGCTGCGTGACCCCTGAGACTGTGTGACCACTCCCTGCGGCTGTGTGACCCACACTCTGAGGCTGTGTGACCACTCCCTGCGGCTGTGTGACCCCTGAGACTGTGTGATCCACACTCTGCGGCTGTGTGCCCCCTGCGGCTGCGTGACCCACTCCCTGCGGCTGCGTGACCCCTGAGACTGTGTGATCCACACCCTGCGGCTGTGTGACCCCTGAGGCTGTGTGACCACTCCCTGCGGCTGTGCGCCCCCTGCGGCTGTGTGGCCACACCGATCCCCAGCTGACCACGACTCGCGCCAGATCACACCGGAGCGCGCGGCAGCGTCACGTCGCGGCGCGACACGACTGCGGCGGCTCACCGAACGCCTCCAGTATGGTGTTGGCCTCGAGTATCTGCTGCTCCACCCACGTGCTGACGCCGGATGTCACCGAGCACAGGTACTGCAGGATGAACTTGGTCGTCTCCGTCTTCCCGGCGCCGCTCTCGCCCGATATCACGCACGACTGCGGCACAGGGCCGCGTCACTGGGAGTAACACTGCCACAGAGCGGCGTCACGGCGCGTAACACTGCCACAGAGCGGCGTCACGGCGCGTAACACTGCCACAGAGCGGCATCACGGGGAGTAACACTGCCACAGAGCGGCGTCACGGGCGTAACACTGCCACAGAGCGGCGTCACGGCACGTAACACTGCCACAGAGCGGCGTCACGGGGAGTAACACTGCCACAGAGCGGCGTCACGGCACGTAACACTGCCACAGAGCGGCGTCACGGGGTAACACTGCCACAGAGCGGCGTCACGGAACACTGCCACGAGCGGCGTCACGGCACGTAACACTGCCACAGAGGCGTCACGGACTAACCGACGCGTACACCGTCACACGAGCGGTGTCACGGCACGTAACACCGTGGATCTAGATCGGTTATACCATGACAACATATGTTCAGTCTGGTCGGTGCCTTACACCACAGAGCGGAATCACTGCACAATACACCGTGGATCTAGAACAGTCATAACATGACGACAGATGTCCACCTTGGTGATGTAAGACACTGGCCCTGCATCATCTAACATGCTATAGGTGTGTAGGCATCAAGTGAACTAAGCCAATACAAGTATTATATCGGCGACAAAAACAATCCGAAAATCGATGGTATGCACCTTGTCAGCGATTGCAAGTCAATGACTCGTGCTGTCTTCAATGTGCACAAATACACAAATGTGCGGAAAAAGTGAACATGACATAACATGGCCCGTGAACACCCAGTGCGTACGTTGTGCGGGAACCTATGTTGAATTTGATTTTATGGAACGTTTAACGCTTTACGGATCAGTGTTAAAACTCGTACAAAATTGGACGGAGGGGTGGGGCAGTTACTCCTCCGCCACACCCGCCCGACTTCCGTGCCGCCCGCCCGACTCCCGTGCCGCCCGCCCGACTCCCGTGCCGCCCGCCCGACTCCCGTGCCGCCCGCCCGACTCCCGTGCTGCCCGCCCGACTCCCGTGCCGCCCGCCCGACTCCCGTGCCGCCCGCCCGACTCCCGTGCCACCCGCCGACTCCCGTGCTGCCCGCCCGACTCCCGTGCCGCCCGCCCGACTCCCGTGCCGCCCGCCCGACTCCCGTGCCGCCCGCCCGACTCCCGTGCCGCCCGCCCGACTCCCGTGCTGCCCGCCCGACTCCCGTGCCGCCCGCCCGACTCCCGTGCCGCCCGCCCGACTCCCGTGCCGCCCGCCCGACTCCCGTGCCGCCGCCCGACTCCCGTGCTGCCCGCCCGACTCCCGTGCCGCCCGCCCGACTCCCGTGCCGCCCCCGCCCGCCCGACTCCCGTGCTGCCCGCCCGACTCCCGTGCTGCCCGCCCGACTCCCGTGCCGCCCGCCCGACTCCCGTGCCGCCCGCCCGACTCCCGTGCTGCCCGCCCGACTCCCGTGCCGCCCGCCCGACTCCCGTGCTGCCCGCCCGACTCCCGTGCCGCCCGCCCGACTCCCGTGCCGCCCGCCCGACTCCCGTGCCGCCCGCCCGACTCCCGTGCTGCCCGCCCGACTCCCGTGCCGCCCGCCCGACTCCCGTGCTGCCCGCCCGACTCCCGTGCCGCCCGCCCGACTCCCGTGCTGCCCGCCCGACTCCCGTGCTGCCCGCCCGACTCCCGTGCCGCCCGCCCGACTCCCGTGCCGCCCGCCCGACTCCCGTGCCGCCCGCCCGACTCCCGTGCCGCAGGTGGCGTGCACGGCCGTACCTGGTTGCCGTCGCCTCGCTTCAGAGCAGTGTAGGCGGCCTCGGCCAGCGCGTAGATGTGCGGCTCCAGCGAGCCCAGCTTCTGGCCGCGGTACCTGAAGATGGCCTCCTGTCGGCACACGAGCGCAACATGTGACGACGGCCACGCTGCTGTTGCTGCTGCCGGCAACGGTGGCCACGGTGGTGGTGGATTGGAGTTTAGGGGCGCGTCGACATCTAGGGTCATTTTGCGCTCAGGTGACCACGGTGGAGAAAAAGAACCTCGGGTTCTTTTGCGACGCATTCAACCGCCAGGTCATATAGTGTCGCCAACCTCCCACGCCGACTGGTCGCGAGTGGACTCGGTAAATGTCGTCGGCTGTGAGATTCGAACCCACAATCTTGCAATACAGAGTTCGACGCTCTACCAACTAAGCTACTCGTACACGGCATAGTAGCCAGCGGCGTCCCTCAGCATTCGAGAAGACCGACATAGGGGGGAAACACACTGCTGTGAGGACAGGTAGGTTAGGAATGTTGACTGATGACACCATTGGGCTGCCGCTGCCTGAGTCAGTTAGATGTACCAAGGTCAGACGGAGAACCTCTTGGTGCTATTAGTGCACTGTCGTAGCTATACGCGTTGACAGTGCCCAGCTAAAGTACGTGTCCTGCACCGGTAAGGTTCCTGTGCCGAGCCACCTTTCTGTTCATCTCCACATACCATTGACAGCCGGCCAAAGTAAAGGGCGCTGATGATCGATGGAATTCTATATCCCAGAATTCGGAGGTGCAGCTACTTCAATGATTCTATCTACATTAAAGCCGAGATGACGACGAGGTGGAGCGCAAAACATTTACCATATTTATAGTAAATGGACATATCTAAAACTTTGATCTTGCACAATATCCGAATGTAATACCCCAATATCCCGATACAAACAACGTGCTGTGCATGGATCAGAGAAAAGAGCAGGTAGGCAATACTTGTCTTTGATGACAGGATCTA
>JAOTOL010001609.1:1755000-1852500 GCA_034440575.1 Imbricaverruca yamaguchii | reverse complement strand
CTCACGACGGTGGCATTACACGGACACTCACTCCTGCTCCGGGGAACTCACGACGGTGGCATTACACGGACACTCACTCCTGCTCCGGGGAACTCACGACGGTGGCATTACACGGACACTCACTCCTGCTCCGGGGAACTCACGACGGTGGCATTACACGGACACTCACTCCTGCTCCGGGGAACTCACGACGGTGGCATTACACGGACACTCACTCCTGCTCCGGGGAACTCACGACGGTGGCATTACACGGACACTCACTCCTGCTCCGGGGAACTCACGACGGTGGCATTACACGGACACTCAGCCCTGCTCCGGGGAACTCACGACGGTGGCATTACACGGACACTCACCCTGCGGAACTCACGACGGTGGCATTACACGGACACTCACCCTGCTCCGGGGAACTCACGACGGTGGCATTACACGGACACTCACTCCTGCTCCGGGGAACTCACGACGGTGGCATTACACGGACACTCAGCCCTGCTCCGGGGAACTCACGACGGTGGCATTACACGGACACTCACTCCTGCTCCGGGGAACTCACGACGGTGGCATTACACGGACACTCACTCCTGCTCCGGGAACTCACGACGGTGGCATTACAGGACACTCACTTGCTCCGGGAACTAGACGGTGGCATTAATGACTATCTCGGGAACTAACATTAGACTCGGGAACTATGCATTAAGAACTTCGGGAATACGCATTAAGACGCCCGGGAACTAGACGGTGGCATTACACGGACACTCACTCCTGCTCCGGAGAACTCACGACGGTGGCATTACACGGACACTCAGCCCTGCTCCGGGGAACTCACGACGGTGGCATTACACGGACACTCACTCCTGCTCCGGGGAACTCACGACGGTGGCATTACACGGACACTCACTCCTGCGCCGGGGAACTCACGACGGTGGCAAACGGTGTCTGACTGAAATCACAACATTAGGGCAACATTGATATACAAGGAGCTGAAAGAAGTTGACCTGCCGACCCTACATCTGCACTGCAGGCATCCAGGACCCAACAAGGTAGACTCACCTGACCGTAGGTATTTACCGACTCTACACCTGTCAGCGGTCGGTACCCAGCAGGGTAGACTCACCTGGCCGTAGATATTTACCGACTCTACACCTGTCAGCGGTCGGTACCCAGCAGGGTAGACTCACCTGGCCGTAGATATTTACCGACTCTACACCTGTCAGCGGTCGGTACCCAGCAGGGTAGACTCACCTGGCCGTAGATGCTCAGCTCTCGATACGGGTTCACTGCCACCAAAATGGTCCCGGTGTACGTCTGTAAAATTCTGTTAAGGATGCATTGCAAAGATGAGATCACACACGGCTCCCGACCCAGCTTTGACTCGGACATGCCGACTCTGGCAGCGATAAATAGCATAACACACGCCGCTGAAAGACACCAAATACTGCATAGCACATGCATATAAACATTGGGTGCCGAACAGGAAACACCTTAGGGCAAATCTTCATACATCTTCTCATCTTGACATCTGCACAGTCGACTATGGGGATGCCACCTAGACGCCGATCTTTCCCGATCACGTCATGTGGCTACCGCGAAAGATGTGCAGGCACCTGGGCGGCATGGTAATCCGAATGTATCGGGATGTGATGCAGCATTGCAGCTACTTCAACTCCACCAGCCCCCGGCGCAGCACTGTCAGCACTACACACTTGGCAGCACCAACGTATCCACCAAAACGATTTCCTAGCGACATAGAAGCTTGTTGGTTGGTTATTTGTTTTACGACACATCGACCGTTGAGTGATGTAGCGCCGCCAATCTCTCACGCCGATTGGTCGCGGGCGAAGAGTAGCGACGGGTGAGACTCGAACCGACAGCCTTTCGATTGTGAGACGAGCAACTTACCCCTAGGCTACTCGGCCCCACACAGACGCTTGTTGATACAAACTATACATCTGCAATAGTGTACATGCATACAACTGTATATGATACACATATGAAGTTGCATATGTACACGACGCCCTACCTACATTTTCAGAGCAAACATTCACTGTTTATATTTACCGTTCACTCCGACACAGAAATTAACTTGGATGCGCTGGATTCCACATAATTATTATCTCAGAAAGCCAGATCTCAGACTGATCCTGCAGCACGCCCTCAATAACACAGATCCCATACTGGTTCTGACACCTGCCATCAGTAACCCAGATCCTGATGCTCCGTCAGAAACTCTGATCGCACAGATTGGCGTTGCTAGTCGGTGGCCTCAGCAACTCAGACGAACCGGAATGAACCGGACGTGGCTATTGGTGGCTACCCGCAGTAACTCAGGCGCCGGTCTGGTGGCCTGGTGCCTGCCGTCGGTAACTCAGATCTCACCGGCGGGGCGGGGTTGGCCGAGTGGTTAAGGTGTCTGGCTATGGGTACCAAAGGTCTCGGGTTCGACTCTAGCGCCACTCAGGACATTTCCCAATCCCGCGGCCCACCGGCGAAACAGTGTGGGCGGCGCCATTAGCCGTGAATGTGCATAAAGTGTGTCGTGAACCAACCAATAAACAAACAGATCTCACCGGCGCACCGCCCGTCCTCGGCGGCTGGGAGGGCACAGCACTACGGCAGCCTCGACCACTGGCCCGTATGTAACACGACACGACGGCGCCACATCAGCTGGGGGGACGCTCAACAGAGCCCAACGTCCGCCAACCAGTCGTCGTCAGACAACGTCCAAAAGGGAGGCAGAGCGCGGCCACTGCTGACAGCCGGTCCCCATCAGGACGTCTCAGCAGCAGCCAGCCGTCAGCTGCCGCCACACACTCCGGCAGTAATCTGATGCATGACTGGTTGGTTATTGGATAATCTGATGCATGTATTCTGGCGATGTTGAGTTTTAATAGGGCTGCTGGATTAGAGATGAGACGTCTCGCCGATTGCCAGCCGCCGGTTGGAGGCAAGTCGGTGGTAGCCGGAGCCGAGCGGCACTATCGGACACGAGAGGACTACAGGGGCAGGGACAGGAGAGGACTGTAAGGGCAGGGACAGGACAGGACTGTAGGGGCAGGGGCAGGGACAGGAGAGGACTGTAGGGGCAGGGACAGGACAGGACTGTCGGAGCAGGGGCAGGGACAGGAGAGGACTGTAGGGGCAGGGGCAGGGACAGGAGAGGACTGTAAGGGCAGGGACAGGACAGGACTGTAGGGGCAGGGGCAGGGACAGGAGAGGACTGTAGGGACAGGGGCAGGGACAGAAGAGGACTGTAGGAGCAGGGGCAGGGGCAAGAGAGGACTGTAGGGGCAGGGGCAGGGACAGGAAAGGACTGTAGGAGCAGGGGCAGGGACAGGAGAGGACTGTAGGGGCAGGGGCAGGGACAGGAGAAGACTGTAGGAGGAGGGGCAGGGACAGGAGAGGACTGTAGGAGCAGGGGCAGGGACAGGAGAGGACTGCAGGGGGGGGGTCAGGGTCAGCTTCTTGCCGTATGCCGGCCAGCCAAAGTCAGCCAGGACAGGCCAGGTCAGCCACAGTAGCCGGGACAGCTCAGGTCAGCCGGAACAGTCCAGGTCAGCCACAATAGCCCGGACAGTCTGTGTCAGTCGGAACAGACCAGATCAGCCAGAACAGTTCAGGTCAGCCACAGCCAATCCACTCGGACTGCTGGCTAAACTGCAGGGTCACGTGCCCACCTGATCAACCACCTGCTCACCGATTCTGACGACCATCTGCCGAGGCATGTGCCAGTGAATCGCCAGATCTATCACACTGGCCAGCCATCTCAGGCAACCATCTAGCCCGGACTTCATCAGTCCACAGCAAAACATTCCGTCGACGCTACGCTTGGAAGCTTCTCACTACACGCGATACGCCTTGGCTTTTGCAGATCCTCACAAACACGCGGGAAGGCCACTGACCAGTGACCAAGTCTGGCGGGGCAGATACAATCGTTAGGTATGTCCCGGAACTTCGCCTCAGACAACTTCAGTTGCCTCTTCGCCTTGCAATGTATTACGTAAATGAGATTCTATCTTCGGGTGTGAAACTGGCAAAAAGATCTTAACTGTCACAGACGGAGGATTGTCAACGCCATGAAGAAGGCGTCCAGGGGCAAAACGTGTCAATTCAACATGCATGGACATGGTGCAATATCATGCTTTGTGAATATTGGTTGCCACACAAGCGAGTTACACCATTTTGGCGGCGCTATAAAGTGCACGCTCCATGTCAGATGCAGTAAAAAGAGCCAACCAGTCACGAAGCTTCCTGCAAATATTATCGCACGTTCCAAACATGAACTCCTTTGATGGCTCGCTAGAAATCATAAATGAAATAGATATCCCGGGAGGATAGAGGAACGTCTCGAGGTTTCCATCAGTTCGAGATATCAGAAGGCTGTTCGAGTTAGCCCCAAGTCACAACGAAGCCATAGGCCGTTTCAGATAACGATGGCAACGAATGGACGAGCCCGAACAAGGAAACAGAGTAGGTGGGTGAGGGGACGTCGCGAAATCAAATAATCTCCAAGTGACACGACCTTAATAAGTAAACATTAAACGGAAACAAATCGTATACGGACACAACAGTTCTGGGTACTTCACACTGTAGTTGCTTAAGAAAATGAGTTGCTTGTCCCAACAGCAGTGAAGAGTGTTCTGTGTTTATGGTGCCCTCGCAATGCGCGCTGTGGTTGGTTACCAGACGGCTAGGCACATTCAATTTACTTATCTCTGGTCCCAGCTGCAAGACGGCGACGCGCCGTCACATCCTTGACATTCCCTGACAAACGAACAGCTCAAGAGATTACTCTTACGCCATCACCTCTCAGAATGTTACGAAAACGTGCACATGGTAGAACATGTACTCCTATGTGCAAATTACCATGCAAGGTACACTGGTGCATCTAATGCGAAAAACACCTGGACAACCTTAAGATCAGTTGAATCAACGGGTCGCGACATATAGTCTCATACACGGCGACGTAAGTGACAAATATCTCTCCTTTCAACTGTCCCTAACTCACTCAGTATGCCGCATATAACAGCATGCACCGTTCCATAACACAGTTCGCACTGCCTGCGATGTGCGCTGCACGTGGTCCCGGCGGGTGTCTGAGCTCGGTTCCCAACGGTTCATTCCCACTCGGGGGCAACACTATTCTCCCCCTCGTGCTGCAGATCACACCGAGTGTCGCTGTTCGCAGTCGACCTGAGCTACAACAACTGCGGCCCAAACTGAGGCAAGACGTTTCGCCCGACGTCCAGTCGCAGACGCTCTGTCTGAGACACCACCCACGTTCAGACTCGGGCGCGACGAAGGCGGCGCAGTGTCACCACGTCACCGACACCACGTCACCGGCGGCCACGTCACCTGGCGTCACGCCCGGACACGCCGGGTGACGTCACCGCTCCGCCGGACCCTGTGACGTCACGTGCGGATCGCTGCCGGCCGGCCGGCCGCACCGCTGGATGTCGTAACGCGGCCCGACGTTGCGCCACCGGCCGGCGAACGTGACGCGCCGGCCACCGCCGACTGCGATCGTGGCGCGCTGACGGCCGCGTCGGCAGTTGTGGCGCGCTGATGGCCGTGGTCTCGGCACGAGCGGGGTTTTTAGCGGTCGAGAGCGCCGGCCCGGCGAGTGGTCGTCGGCGCACTGGGCACGGCAGCCCGAACGTCCCGCAGGCCGTCGGAGATGGCCTCAGGTGTGTGGGACCGAGCATGGCCACGAGACGTCCCATCTGTCGGCCAGGAGACGTCCCATCTGTCGGCCAGGAGACGTCCCATCGGCAGACAAAAATTTCCCCAAATGTGTCGGAGATGGCCCAATGCGTGGGGCCGCTCTGGGCCAGGACACCTCCCACCGGACACCGGGAACCGGCCGGCCGGCGCGGGCCAGACGAGACAGAGACGCCAGAAGCCCACGGCTCCACTGACGAGTCGGACCGGATGGGATACGCTGGACAGAGGTCGATACGGACTCGAATGGAGGGGGAAATGACAGCTGGACTGCAGCGCTGAAGGGAGGCGAGAGACATGATCGGCTGACGACTGCCGCCACACCCTCCAGTCCTCAGGACACCAGGTCTAGAAAAGGTGTTCGGGAACGCTCCTACCGTACTTGCGGTTATGTCTCAGTACTTTAGTCGACAGATACTTAGTGGTGTTGGGCTAATGAGATGCGAGAAGCACAACATGTGGTGACCATGAAAAGGTTCGCTGATTAGTCTGGCGGGACGTGACTATCGCATATTGGCTGATGGGTTTGTTGTTTACAATGTCGGGGGCATGAGGTGACCATCGTATCTGGTGCCTACGGATACGTCAGCTGGTTACAATGTCAAGCAGAAAGTGGCCATCTCACATGGTGACTCAGGGTGCAATGTCAGGCAGAAAGTGACCATATCACATTGTGACCCATGGTGGACCCGGATACAATGTTGGGCAGGTAGCCACCTCACGTGGTGACCCAGGGTAGACCCGCCGGCTACAATGTCGGGCAGGTAGCCATCTCACGTGATGACCCAGGGTAGACCCGCCGGCTACAATGTCTGGCAGGTAGCCATCTCACGTGATGACCCAGGGTAGACCCCCCTGACTACAATGTCGGGCAGGTAGCCATCTCACGTGGTGACCCAGGGTAGACCCGCCGGCTACAATGTCGGGCAGGTAGCCATCTCACGTGATGACCCAGGGTAGACCCGCCGGCTACAATGTCGGGCAGGTAGCCATCTCACGTGGTGACCCAGGGTAGTCCCGCCGGCTACAATGTCGGGCAGGTAGCTATCTCACGTGGTGACCCAGGGTGGACCCGCCGGCTACAATGTCGGGCAGGTAGCCATCTCACGTGGTGACCCAGGGTGGACCCATTGGCGACAATGTCAGGCAGAAGGTGACCATATCACATTATGACTCAGGGTAGACCCGCCGGCTATAATGTCCTCAGCGAGGACCCCCAGCAATGACACTCCATCCGGCCGCTGACGTCACGTCAGTGCCGGTGGCCGGGGCCGGCTCTCTCCAGCTGCAGACGGGGCTATTTCCGGACGGCCAGTCCGTCCGGCCGCCGGGCAGGTGACACAGATACGGTCCCCGCACATTCCACCACCGCCCCACAGCTGGGCAGCGGTGGATCTTTGCTCTAGGGCGCGTCGACTGCGTTGGTCATTTTGCGCCCAATCCCACATCTGGGATGACTTTGGTCGTCTCGGGACGGATCCCAAGCCCAGAGCCGAGTTGTGAATCCAGTTGATCATCCAGTTTTGAATTGGATTATAAAAAACGTGCTTTGGTCAGTTTTGATGAGTCTAAGCTGTCTTTCACCAGCTAAAGAGCGGCTTTGGCCACTGGCACAGCCAAAGACCAGTTAGTTTTAGCTGACATTCAATCGACCTTGGTTCTCTTCATCGCGACTAGGTCGACCGATCCTGACTCTCCTTGTCGCGACTAGGTCGGAACATCTAGGCACGAAGGACGGGCACCGCGAGGAATGGAACGCCATACCTCTGGCATGCCAGGCGCTCAGATTAACAACTGAGTTACCGATGCCCCAGGGTTAGAAAGGAAAAGGGCATCACAAGAAGAAGGGTAGAAAATTGAAGGGAAAGGTTAGGGTTCGCGAGACACCGTGGTCAAGAGCTATGGTTAGGATTAGCAAGACACGGCGGTTAGGTAGGGCTAGGCTTAGAAATGAATAGGGTTAAAGTCAGGAAGGGTTAGAGTATGAAAAACACCGTGGTTAGGAATGACTATGGCTAAGGTTAGGGTTAGCAAAGGTTATGGCTTGCATTATCAGGACACCGCGGTTAGGAAGGCATCGTCTCAATGGCCCTGGGGTCGGACCACGAGAGGGCTCATCGGCTATTCGCGTCACCAAAGGAGAATCTGCGACGCTCAGAGGCTCCGTAAATGGTACGTGATCTCCCAGTGTGGGCTGTAAAAGCAGCTCAGAGCAGATCATGAGCTTTTAAGATGACGAGACAGACTGCCGTCTCGTCCGAAATTATAATTCGAAATTAGAACGGATTCCCCAAGGCTCATTTGAAATGCATGACCGCCAATAAAGAAGGGAGGGGTTGGGGTACAGCGAGGTAAGTATGACACTAAGGGTGATGGAATCTCGTTTGTCGAGGGCGAGTAAAACATATTTTAGACAGGATGACATGATTAGCATGTAGCGTCATGGTGGCAATGTTAAGATTCACCAATATATGGTGGAGGCCAGTAGCCTCACCCTGGCGCTTAATCCATAATCGGTGTATATAAGGATTGCATCCTATAGGAAGCCACAAGACAGTGGCGGGCACCGTGGAGGGTACTTGTGGAATCGATGGCAGTGGACACACTGATGGTAAAACCGGGCGGTGCTGGCATAGCCGGGGCCTGCCCGCCCCTCCCCCCTGCCTCTGGTGGAATCCCTAATGCTAGACAGACCACACCCGGAGTCAGCACCGCCCCGTTATCACCTGCCCCTCCCCTCCTTCCTCTGGTGGAATCCCTAATACTAGACAGGCCACACCCGGAGTCCGCACCGCCCCGTTATTACCTCCCCCCCTCCCCATCACCTCTGATGACCTCCTTCCCACCTCTAGTGACAGTGTTGGGCAGGCCACACCCGGAGCCGCCACCGTCCGATTATCCCCCCCCCCCCCCGGCGGTCCCAAACGGACGACGTTTCGAGCCAGCACCTTCCAATTATCACCTGGGGCTTCTCCCGCGCGGAAATCGACCCCACTTCCGCCGACCGCCGCCACCTGCACCGACACGAACCGTTTCCGCTTCGGAAAACACGCCCGCCACCGGAAACCGGCGAAGAAACGCGCTCAGGACGCATTAGGAAGCGGCTGCAAAGGGCAGCGGACATAGGCGAGTTAGTCAACTTCTGAATATCTGCGCTGGACT
Source organism: Imbricaverruca yamaguchii (assembly GCA_034440575.1). NCBI lineage: Eukaryota > Metazoa > Arthropoda > Thecostraca > Neoverrucidae > Imbricaverruca > Imbricaverruca yamaguchii. Next base: position 1,843,623 of record JAOTOL010001609.1, on the reverse strand, counting down.
GTCCACGGAAACCAACTGTTGCTTTCAATCAAAGCTTGATGGGAAAGGTACAATTATCGATGAATAAGTTGTTATTATCGATAAATAATAGTTATAAAATAAATAATAGATAAATAATAGTACTACAATTATCGATGAATAATAAGAAAAGTTGTTCCGATTGATATGGGGAGCACGATAAAGATAGAAAGATCCATATTTTGAAACGCATGGTAGAAATCACGGCTATAAATACCAAACATGAATGCCCACTTCCTGTTCTTCCAGCTTCCTGTTTACTAGGCAAGCATGAGCTAGTCCAATAGAACCACTAAAGTGACACAACATTGCTTCATTTGTACTTTGCTTGGAAAGCAGCATGCGTGAGCTTGCAAGATCCTGGTATAAACTGCTGAGTTGCAGGGCATCACTACTTAATATGGCAGCATATCAAGCAAGCATACAGAAGCACACTACTTCGAAACTTTCGCAGTCATACTATAAGTAGGCACGCCAAATAGATATTCGAAAAGCCAGCCAGCACCCCATGCGCAGCTTCCGCCGTAACGGAAGATGTTAGTTGCTTGGGCTATAGGCGCATCGACTGCTCTAGCTGCACCGGCCATGTAACGTCCAGGTGAGGAAGGTACACCATTTGGGGTTAGAGATGCTGGGTTGTCGCCGGTGAGGCGCTGCTGGAGAAGCGGCGGCGGCGATGGTCGGGCGGCTGGACTCTGCGCGTGGCGAACTGCCCACCTGACCCGACGTCTGCTGATCCAGTGCGGGGCGGAGAACGGCCGGGGTCATCCGGTCGGGATCAGCTGTGTGCTGGATCAGTGTGTTTGTTTGTTTGTTTATTGGTTGGTTCACGACACACTTTATGCACATTCACGGCTAATGGCGCCGCCCACACTGTTTTGCCGGTGGGCCGCGGGATTGGGAAATGTCCTGAGTGGCGCTAGAGTCGAACCCGGGATCTTTGGTACCCATAGCCCGACACCTTAACCACTCGGCCATCCCCGACCCGGATCAGTTGTGTGCTTGATCAGTTGTGGCCAGTGTCGGTCTGGATCATTTGTCTGGTTGGTCATTGGTTTCACGGCACAGCGACCGTTGAGTCACGTAGCGTCGCCAATCTCTCACGCCGATTGGTCGCGGACGAAGAGTAGCGACAGGTGAGACTCGAACGTACAAACTTCCAACTGTGAGACGAGCAACTTACCACACTAGACTACTCGTCCCCGGATAATTTGTCTGCTGGCCCAGTGCGGGCCGTGGCGATTTGGCAAGACGGACCGTCACGTGTGGGGACGGCTGGCTGCCTGTGGCACGACGCCTGGGGCGCCACTCCGGAGTGGTCCGGTGCCCGGTTTTCTGTGTCTGGGGGGGGGGGGTGCGGAGAACGGGACAGTGTCGCTGCTGTTACGCCTTGTGCGGATGGGAGCAGCATCACCAACATATGCTGGAACGAGGATGCATCATCTTGTTTCGAAACTGAAGGCAGTTTGTGCGTGCTAAGAATGTGTGTTTCTAGATGTTGTCAGTGCATGTGCTAGATGGTGAGACCTACCCAGCACATGCTACCGTGAATGGGAAAACTGGCACAATGGGTGGTGCAATGGTGATGGCGGTGCACCGTGAAGGGGCAAGTGGTGCAATGGAAAAGCTGTGGTGCCCTATTTAGAACAAATTCTTTGAAAGCCCAGAGTGGTTTCGATCCATGTTTCCGATCGCCACATTGTGCTCCTCCTCCCTTGTTTTAGGTCTCCATCACATAAACGTTTTGACACTGGGAGGTATAACTATAAATATCGCTATGGATACTTCCAGATCTTGTCCCGCTCGTTTATGTGTCTCACCAATCAACTACCAAGACTCTTCCCTGGTTGTGTATCTTCCCGCGCGGTGGCTGAGCCATCCAAGTTATGCAACAGGGGTTTATGGTCTGTATCTTCCAGTTAATGATCAGAGGGACACCTTCGGCTGCAAATTCAAAGTGGTTCAGGCGGACATTATGGAGGGACGCCGTTTTCCAGTCAGAAGAGCGTCGGATATACATGGGGTTGGAGGCGCACACCCCATGTATACATGGGGTTGGAGGCGCACACCCCATGTATATGTGGGGTGGGAGGCGCACACCCCATGTATATGTGGGGTGGGAGGCGCACACCCCATGTATATGTGGGGTGGGAGGCGCACACCCCATGTATATGTGGGGTTGGAGGCGCACACCCCATGTATATGTGGGGTGGGAGGCGCACACCCCATGTATATGTGGGGTGGGAGGCGCACACCCCATGTATATGTGGGGTGGGAGGCGCACACCCCATGTATATGTGGGGTTGGAGGCGCACACCCCATGTATATGTGGGGTGGGAGGCGCACACCCCATGTATATGTGGGGTGGGAGGCGCACACCCCATGTATATGTGGGGTTGGAGGCGCACACCCCATGTATATGTGGGGTGGGAGGCGCACACCCCATGTATATGTGGGGTGGGAGGCGCACACCCCATGTATATGTGGGGTGGGAGGCGCACACCCCATGTATATGTGGGGTTGGAGGCGCACACCCCATGTATATGTGGGGTGGGAGGCGCACACCCCATGTATATGTGGTGTGGGAGGCGCACACCCCATGTATATGTGGGGTGGGAGGCGCACACCCCATGTATATGTGGGGTTGGAGGCGCACACCCCATGTATATGTGGGGTGGGAGGCGCACACCCCATGTATATGTGGGGTGGGAGGCGCACACCCCATGTATATGTGGGGTTGGAGGCGCACACTCCATGTGTATGTGGGGTGGGAGGCACACACCCCATGTATATGTGGGGTGGGAGGCGCACACCCCATGTATATGTGGGGTGGGAGGCGCACACCCCATGTATATGTGGGGTGGGAGGCGCACACCCCATGTATATGTGGGGTGGGAGGCGCACACCCCATGTATATGTGGGGTGGGAGGCGCACACTCCATGTATATGTGGGGTGGGAGGCGCACACCCCATGTATATGTGGGGTGGGAGGCGCACACCCCATGTGCTCCCCCTTTATCCGCCCCTGATAATAATTTTAGGTCTGCTGTTACTTACGTAATAATCTGTTCACCGAACAGCATGACTACGTGCAGCTAAGCTGAACATTACGGCTTTGCTTCCACAGAAAACACGACTTAAGTCGTTGCTACATGGGAATATGGCTTTTCAGAACGCCAGGACTCCATTCTATCTCGGAGAGGTCACTTGGGACTTTGACATGTGGGCGAGTCTCTCGGTTCGGGAATCGTAGCGGCGACTTGTGGACACGTCCCTCGGTCCTCAGGAATCAAAACGAGAAAAATGTTTCGGGTCCAAAATTTCTGGTGTACATCATGGGCCTAATGCTGGGTTTCCTTCAAACGAGGAACCCATCCTACGCCGCTTCCTCTGAATTAATCCCACTTCTTTAGTTTGGATATGATTTTGGTCGAACGAAAACCAATACTTCTACTACTAGTCTACTAGCCTCTCTCTCAATGTTGGCTGGCTGAGCACAGCTAGCCACCACCCACAAAGTGGGCAAACCATCACCCAAGCAGCAACGGAAGCCAGCTACTCCGCTTGCTGGGCGACACATTCCAATCGTAATTAGATCTGGCCGCGAGGCGACTGTGAGCGGCACTCCTGTGACGGCTATCAGTGTACTGATGTGCGGGTTATCCTTGTACTGATGTGCGGGTTATCCTTGTACTGATGTGCGGGTTATCCTTGTACTGATGTGCGGGTTATCCGTGTACTGATGTGCGGGTTATCCTTGTACTGGTGTGCGGGTTATCAGTGCACTGATGCGCGGGTTATCCTGATGCGCGGTAATGAGTTCTGGGTTATCCGGATGCAAATGCGCTGGCTATCCGGCCACTGACTTGCGGGTTATTCAGGTGCTGATTTGCGGGTTGCCCCTGGTGCTGGTGCGCGGATAGTCCTGGCACAGATGTGAGGGCGATCATCGCCACCACCAGCCAGCACGTCCAGCCCAGTCGGCGACGCAGGCATGACTGGGAATTGGCCGGCCAGCTGAAGCCACCTGAAGCTGCTCACAGCCGAGAAGCTGTCCTCGACGTCAGTGGGGCTGCGGCCGGCACGACAGCCACATTTGCTGTGGTGACCCAATCAACTTAACGTTCACTCTCGGGAAGCTTCAACATTGCTTGGCGGGGAAATCATCATCAGCTGGGTGATGGATCGAGTCACGTTCGCACCAGGCGGTCGGAACTGTGCGGCCGGCAATTTCGCTTAATGCCCCCCCCCTCCCCACTGACCAGCGTCGGCTGTTGAGGGATCCAGCGCCGCCAGGTCGGCGCGAGGTCGTCGACACGCGGTTTGCGCCGCGGGGATGTGCGGGGGAGCACGCTGCGGAAGTGATTAGGCGATTGGCCGCGTCAGCACCAGCGGCCAATTCATCAGAGGTGCCGAGCCGTGGCTGGGCGCCGAGCAGGGGCGAAGTCGCCGTCAGTGGCTGGCTGGGGACGTGCCGGGCTCCGGGTACTGCAGCCGTCAGTGGCTGGCTGGGGACGTGCCGGACTCCGGGTGCTGCAGCCGTCAGTGGCTGGCTGGGGACGTGCCGGGCTCCGGGTGCTGCAGCCGCCAGAGGCTGGCTGGGGACGTGCCGGGCTCCGGGTGCTGCAGCCGCCAGTGGCTGGCTGGGGACGTGCCGGGCTCCGGGTGCTGCAGCCGCCAGTGGCTGGCTGGGGACGTGCCGGGCTCCGGGTGCTGCAGCCGTCAGTGGCTGGCTGGGGACGTGCCGGGCTCCGGGTGCTACCCGTCATGGCCGGGCGTGCCGGGCTCGGTGCTGCAGCCGCCAGTCTGGCTGGGGACGTGCCGGGCTCCGGGTGCTGCAGCCGCCAGTCTACCGGGGACACGCCCGGGCCCCCGAACCGTGGGGAGGCAACGTCACCGTCCGGCCGTTCCTCCCCCACCCCCGGGGAACCCCCAATCGGAGGTATGGGCGCTGTATAACCACTGCAGTTGATGCGCCATAAATCCCTAATAACTAACTAACTAACCAATCGGAGGTAATTGCGTACTACACACAGGAGGAAGTGCCCCCCCCCCCCTAGACATTACGGTTGTTCGGACAGGTGGAGCGGACCACGAGCTGCCGACGCTCACGGAGACGGACCGAAACACGAGAAGCCAAGCATGGAGGAGACGGACCCAGTAGTCAACACGCAGTTTTGTCAGCTGTGGCATACTTCGGCGTACGGAGCGATACAATATTTACCGAGTGTAACGCCGCAGAGCTACTGCGCCGGATGTGGTGCCAGAAGTACAGTACCAGATGCGACGCCACAGAGCTTATGTGGCAGACGTGGTGTCACGGAGCTTAAACTGTACGGTATATACATTTTAAGCTCCGTGTATGTACGCAACAGCCCAACACCTATATGCATAATGCTCTGCGACCGTGTACAAGGGCGTGTGCAATTCCTGGGGAAGGTTAAGTTAAGCAGAACGCTCTTCTCACTTAAAATGTACTGAATGACAGGGAGTCTGGAGAACGTTCTAAAAGAGAATCTAGGCGAGCTGATACGGGGTACGGAGACCGCTCTGACGGGGACGGACTGACAGGGGGTGGGTGGTATGGGCGGGCTGACAGACACAGTCAGGCCTTCCACACAAAGCCCACAGGCTTACTGAGCGTCTCCTGCACAAATATCTGGCGGGCACGAATCACGGTCCCTGCGGACCGGCCGCAACGGCGGCCAGCCGATGACGCCAATCATGGGCAACGTGGCGCGAATGATGGTGTCTTCGCCTGAATATTGATCCCGGAACGCCCCCGGGAGGAGGGGCGGGGTAGTTGTGACACGTGACCCATAACCGAGATAGCACCACCGGCCCTCCGTCATTGGGGAGGAAAGCGAAAGAGGCCAAAGTTAAGAAAAAGTTTCTGGTGTGCAAATAGCCTAACAAGGCACAACGTTTCGACCGTCAACTATGCACCCTCAACAATGCGCCTAATTCTGCTCGTGCTTCTAACTGACACCGTCGGCAGCACACCGGAGGCCGACAGGTGACGTCACGCTCTCGCTGAGCTCGCCAGTATCGGCTGGAGTCGGCTGTCTGCTGGGAGGTTGTCATCCTGTCCACACCAGGCCCAACCATCAACTGGGCCGAGCCATCTGCCGCACCGTGAGACGATGAGAGCCAGTACGAGCTCCGTAAGTTGCTGACGGAGGTGTCAGCTGTAGCGCTGGCCCACGCGACATGGTGTGGAAATATGTCACGTGTGTCAATGCTCCGAAGCGTCAATGGCAATGGCAATGTTATTCACAGGAAAGTCATATATTCAACTATCTGATGTGTTTCAGAATGTGTGAATGTGTGTGTTTAGGAAAATTAAAATCAGTCAGTTTCAACTGGCCAGGAGTCACGAAGTGCTACCAAATAAAAGACGAAGAGGCTTATATTTGGTGGAGCTTTTACAATCACAATTTGTGAGTGCAAAATGTAATTTTTTACAATCACATTATTGGTACATATTACCGCAGATGCATTCCTTGCATGACCTCGGCGGTCTAAACAAATCAGTGAGTGCCTTTGTGTCTGATGATGTAGGAGATCCACGCCGTTGAAGAGAACCACTTTTTGCGACCTACTAAAATTGCCCGATACTTTAACTCGAAAACGTATGTCGAATCGGTGAGACAATTATATAGGCTGATTCGCGGCACCTGGTTACCCTATACACCAATTCGCAGCACCAGGTTCCCCTAAACACCAATTCACAGCACCTGGCTACTCTACGCACCAATTCACACTGCAGCCTGATAGTTGAGGGTGAACGGCACTGGTCGACCTGTCGCGACCTCAGCAGCCATAGCGATTCCTTGTCGCTGACGCTGGAGTCGCCTTTACTGGACACTGAACGATGCACTGTCGTCAGTGGAGTGCACCCAACTGACTGCGCGGCTGATCAATACTGGGTCTGAGCAGCCAGCAACACCGGCGGCTCACGCGAGATGTGGGTCAGAGGACAATGCAGCCATGCCGCGAAATGAACAGATGCCGCGAGATGGATAGATGCCACATGGACAGATGTCACGAGATGGACAGATGCCACGAGATGGACAGATGCCACGAGATGGATAGATGCCACGAGATGGACAGATGCCACGATATGGACAGATGTCACGAGATGGACAGATGCCACGAGATGGACAGATAACACGAGATGGGCAGATGCCAGGACTAAACGCCGTGGGTAATTGATTCACGTTAGGAATAAACACATGAGGGAATCAGACTCGCGTCAGGATTCAGCGGTACGTGAGGCTGGACTCGGGTCAGGAGTCAGCGGTACGTGAGGCTGGACTCGGGTTAGGAGTCAGCGGTACGAGAGGCTGGACTCGAGTCAGCGGTACGTGAGGTTGGACTCGGGTCAGGAGTCAGCGGTACGTGAGGCTGGACTCGAGTCAGGAGTCAGCGGTACGTGAGGCTGGACTCGGGTCAGCGGTACGAGAGGCTGGACTCGGGTCAGGACTCAGCGGTAAGTGAGGTTGGAGGCTGGTCAGGAGTCAGCGGTATGTGAGACTGGACTCGGGTCAGGACTCAGCGGTACGTGATGTTGGACTCGCGTCAGGAGGCAGTAGTTGATGAGATTTGACTCATGCCAATAGTTAATCAGATGGATTTCACTCACATAAGAGCGATTGGGAAGCTCCGTCGACATCAGGGTTCATCAGCCCGGAAGATTTCAAATACGTTTTAGATAATTGAGGGAACACCAGAATAATCCAGCTGCATCGCTGCTGGTGGGCACTAGAGCACCGGGCCATTGCAGGATCACCACCGGGCCACTACAGGATCACCACCGGACCACTACAAGATCACCACCGGACCACTGCAGGATCACCACCGGACCACTACAAGATCACCACCGGACCACTGCAGGATCACCACCGGACCACTACAGGATCACCACCGGACCACTGCAGGATCACCACCGGACCACTGCAGGATCACCACCGGACCACTACAGGATCACCACCGGACCACTGTAGGATCACTACCGGACCACTGCAGGATCACCGACGGTCTGGCCAACCGGCCAACAACCCTTCCAGACAGCTCACACCCGCGCTGACCCGACCACACACCGGGTCAGAGTCGGCCGGCACCGTCGGGCGAGGGCGAGGGCGAAGGCGAAGGCGAGTCGAGGCGCCGTGCTGGCGGCTACTATCGCCAGGCTATCTGATGGCCCACACATGGCGTCCAGATTAATCAACAAATTGCTGCCAGCGTGCGGAACGGGGCGGCAGTCGCGGGCTAGTTCCGGCTGGTGGGGAGGGGCTCTCTCGGCCGCCCCACGCCGCACACAGGTCCGCACAGAGACGGGCGTGCACAGACGGGTCCGTAAACAGCCGTACACGTCTGTAATAGCCAATGGACGTGGAGGGCATGCATCGTGAAATAAATAAATAAATACAAAATTCACAGACGGCTTTACACACAGACTCCGTACACAGACGGCTCCTCCGTACACAGACGGCTCCGTACACAGACGGGTCTGTACACAGACGGCTCTGTACACAGACGGCTCTGTACACAGACGGCTCCGTACACAGACGGCTCTGTACACAGACGGCTCTGTACACAGACGGCTCCTCCGTACACAGACGGCTCTGTACACAGACGGCTCTGTACACAGACGGCTCCTCCGTACACAGACGGCTCCGTACACAGACGGCTCTGTACACAGACGGCTCCTCCGTACACAGACGGCTCCGTACACAGACTGCCCCGTACACAGACGGCTCCGTACACAGACGGCTCCGTACACAGACGGGTCCGTACACAGACGGCTCCTCCGTACACAGACGGCTCTGTACACAGACGGGTCCTCCGTACACAGACGGCTCTGTACACAGACGGGTCCTCCGTACACAGACGGCTCCGTACACAGACGGCTCTGTACACAGACGGGTCTGTACACAGACGGCTCCTCCGTACACAGACGGCTCCGTACACAGACGGCTCCGTACACAGACGGCTCCGTACAGAGACGGCCCCGTACACAGACGGCCCCGTACACAGACGGGTCCGTACACAGACGGCTCCTCCGTACACAGACGGCTCCTCCGTACACAGACGGCTCCGTACACAGACGGCTCCTCCGTACACAGACGGCTCTGTACACAGACGGCTCTGTACACAGACGGGTCCTCCGTACACAGACGGCTCTGTACACAGACGGCTCCTCCGTACACAGACGGCTCCGTACACAGACGGCTCTGTACACAGACGGCTCCTCCGTACACAGACGGCTCTGTACACAGACGGGTCCGTACACAGACGGCTCCTCCGTACACAGACGGCTCTGTACACAGACGGGTCCTCCGTACACAGACGGCTCTGTACACAGACGGGTCCTCCGTACACAGACGGCTCCGTACACAGACGGCTCTGTACACAGACGGGTCTGTACACAGACGGCTCCTCCGTACACAGACGGCTCCGTACACAGACGGCTCCGTACAGAGACGGCCCCGTACACAGACGGCCCCGTACACAGACGGGTCCGTACACAGACGGCTCCTCCGTACACAGACGGCTCCTCCGTACACAGACGGCTCCGTACACAGACGGCTCCTCCGTACACAGACGGCTCTGTACACAGACGGCTCTGTACACAGACGGGTCCTCCGTACACAGACGGCTCTGTACACAGACGGCTCCTCCGTACACAGACGGCTCCGTACACAGACGGCTCTGTACACAGACGGCTCCTCCGTACACAGACGGCTCCGTACACAGACTGCCCCGTACACAGACGGCTCCGTACACAGACGGCTCCGTACACAGACGGGTCCGTACACAGACGGCTCCTCCGTACACAGACGGCTCTGTACACAGACGGGTCCTCCGTACACAGGCGGCTCCGTACACAGACGGGTCCTCCGTACACAGACGGCTCCGTACACAGACGGCTCTGTACACAGACGGGTCCGTACAGAGACGGCCCCGTACACAGACGGCCCCGTACACAGACGGGTCCGTACACAGACGGCTCCTCCGTACAGAGACGGCCCCGTACACAGACGGCCCCGTACACAGACGGGTCTGTACACAGACGGCTCCTCCGTACACAGACGGCTCTGTACACAGACGGCTCCTCCGTACACAGACGGCTCCGTACACAGACGGCTCCGTACAGAGACGGCCCCGTACACAGACGGCCCCGTACACAGACGGGTCCGTACACAGACGGCTCTGTACACAGACGGCTCCTCCGTACACAGACGGCTCCTCCGTACACAGACGGCTCCTCCGTACACAGACGGCTCCTCCGTACACAGACGGCTCTGTACACAGACGGCTCCTCCGTACACAGACGGCTCCTCCGTACACAGACGGGTCCGTACACAGACGGGTCCGTACACAGACGGCTCTGTACACAGACGGCTCCTCCGTACACAGACGGCTCTGTACACAGACGGCTCTGTACACAGACGGCTCTGTACACAGACTGGTCTGTACACAGACGGCTCCGTACACAGACGGCTCTGTACACAGACGGGTCTGTACACAGACGGCTCCTCCGTACACAGACGGCTCTGTACACAGACGGCTCTGTACACAGACGGGTCTGTACACAGACGGGTCTGTACACAGACGGGTCCGTACACAGACGGCTCCTCCGTACACAGACGGCTCTGTACACAGACGGCTCTGTACACAGACGGCTCTGTACACAGACGGCTCTGTACACAGACGGCTCCTCCGTACACAGACGGCTCTGTACACAGACGGGTCTGTACACAGACGGGTCTGTACACAGACGGGTCTGTACACAGACGGGTCTGTACACAGACGGGTCCGTACACAGACGGCTCCTCCGTACAGAGACGGCTCTGTACACAGACGGCTCTGTACACAGACGGCTCTGTACACAGACGGCTCTGTACACAGACGGCTCCTCCGTACACAGACGGCTCTGTACACAGACGGCTCCGTACACAGACGGCTCCTCCGTACACAGACGGCTCTGTACACAGACGGCTCTGTACACAGACGGCTCTGTACACAGACGGCTCTGTACACAGACGGCTCCTCCGTACACAGACGGGTCTGTACACAGACGGCTCTGTACACAGACGGCTCCTCCGTACACAGACGGCTCTGTACACAGACGGCTCCTCCGTACACAGACGGCTCCTCCGTACACAGACGGGTCTGTACACAGACGGGTCTGTACACAGACGGCTCTGTACACAGACGGCTCTGTACACAGACGGCTCTGTACACAGACGGCTCTGTACACAGACGGCTCCTCCGTACACAGACGGCTCCTCCGTACACAGACGGCTCTGTACACAGACGGCTCTGTACACAGACGGCTCTGTACACAGACGGCTCTGTACACAGACGGCTCTGTACACAGACGGCTCCTCCGTACACAGACGGCTCTGTACACAGACGGCTCTGTACACAGACAGACGGGCTCTGTACACAGACGGCTCTGTACACAGACCGGCTCCGTACACAGACGGCTCCTCGTACACAGACGGCTCTGTACACAGACGGCTCTGTACAACTCCGTACACAGACGGCTCCTCCGTACACAGACGGCTCTGTACACAGACGGCTCTGTACACAGACGGCTCCTTACACAGTACACAGACGGCTCTGTACACAGACGGCTCTGTACACAGACGGCTCCTGTACACAGACGGCTCCTCGTACACAGACGGCTCTGTACACAGACGGCTCTGTACACAGACGGCTCTGTACACAGACGCTCTGTACACAGACGGCTCCTCCGTACACAGACGGCTCTGTACACAGACGGCTCCTCCGTACACAGACGTCTGTACACAGACTCCTCCGTACACAGACGGCTCTGTACACAGACGGCTCTGTACACAGACGGCTCTGTACACAGACGGCTCTGTACACAGACGGCTCTGTACACAGACGGCTCCTCCGTACACAGACGGCTCTGTACACAGACGGCTCTGTACACAGACGGCTCTGTACACAGACGGCTCTGTACACAGACGGCTCTGTACACAGACGGCTCCTGTACACAGACGGCTCTGTACACAGACGGCTCTGTACACAGACGGCTCCTCCGTACACAGACGGCTCCTTACACAGACGGGTCTGTACACAGACGGGTCTGTACACAGACGGCTCTGTACACAGACGGCTTCGTACACAGACGGCTCCGTACACAGACGGGTCTGTACACAGACGGCTCCTCCGTACACAGACGGCTCCTCCGTACACAGACGGCTCTGTACACAGACGGCTCTGTACACAGACGGCTCTGTACACAGACGGCTCTGTACACAGACGGCTCTGTACACAGACGGCTCCCTACACAGACGGCTCTGTACACAGACGGCTCTGTACACAGACGGCTCTGTACACAGACGGCTCTGTACACAGACGGCTCTGTACACAGACGGCTCCTCCGTACACAGACGGCTCTGTACACAGACGGCTCTGTACACAGACGGCTCTGTACACAGACGGCTCTGTACACAGACGGCTCTGTACACAGACGGCTCCTCCGTACACAGACGGCTCTGTACACAGACGGCTCCTGTACACAGACGGCTCTGTACACAACGGACAGACGGCTCTGTACACAGACGGCTCTGTACAGACGTCCGGCTCCGTACACAGACGGCTCGTACACAGACGGCTCTGTACACAGCGGCTCCGTACACAGACGGCTCTGTACACAGACGGCTCTGTACACAGACGGCTCTGACACAGACGGCTCTGTACACAGACGGCTCTGTACACAGAGGCTCCTCCGTACACAGACGGCTCTGTACACAGACCCTGTACACAGCTCACAGACGGCTCTGTACACAGACGGCCGTACACAGACGGCTCTGTACACAGACGGCTCTGTACACAGACGGCTCCTGTACACAGACGGCTCTGTACACAGACGGCTCTGTACACAGACGGCTCCTCCGTACACAGACGGGTCTGTACACAGACGGGTCTGTACACCGACGGCTCTGTACACAGACGGCTCTGTACACAGACGGATCTGTACACAGACGGCTCCTCCGTACACAGACGGCTCTGTACACAGACGGCTCCGTACACAGACGGCTCCTCCGTACACAGACGGCTCCTCCGTACACAGACGGCCCCGTACACAGACGGCTCTGTACACAGACGGCTCCGTACACAGACGGCTCTGTACACAGACGGCTCTGTACACAGACGGCTCTGTACACAGACGGCTCTGTACACAGACGGCTCTGTACACAGACGGCTCTGTACACAGACGGCTCTGTACACAGACGGCTCTGTACACAGACGGCTCCTCCGTACACAGACGGCTCTGTACACAGACGGCTCTGTACACAGACGGCTCTGTACACAGACGGCTCTGTACACGACGGCTCTGTACACAGACGGCTCGCACGACGCACACGGCTCTGTACACAGACGGCTCTGTACACAGACGGCTCCTCCGTACACAGACGGGTCTGTACACAGACGGCTCTGTACACAGACGGCTCTGTACACAGACGGCTCTGTACACAGACGGCTCTGTACACAGACGGCTCCTCCGTACACAGACGGCTCTGTACACAGACGGCTCTGTACACAGACGGCTCCTCCGTACACAGACGGCTCTGTACACAGACGGCTCTGTACACAGACGGCTCTGTACACAGACGGCTCCGTACACAGACGGCTCCTCCGTACACAGACGGCTCCTCCGTACACAGACGGCCCCGTACACAGACGGCTCTGTACACAGACGGCTCCGTACACAGACGGCTCTGTACACAGACGGCTCTGTACACAGACGGCTCCGTACACAGACGGCTCCGTACACAGACGGCTCCGTACACAGACGGCTCCGTACACAGACGGCTCTGTACACAGACGGCTCCTCCGTACACAGACGGATCTGTACACAGACGGCTCCGTACACAGACGGCTCTGTACACAGACGGCTCCGTACACAGACGGGTCCGTACACAGACGGGTCCGACGCTCCCGCAGTCGGCGAGCCACAGGCCACATTCGGCCACGTGTGGCAACGTGGCGCACGGACGTGCCGACAGTGGCACCGGAAACAAATGGCGGCTGCAGGGAACGCCGCCGGCCGCCACACGTCAGCTGGCTGGTCAGCTGGCTAACGAGCTTGACGACCAGTGACACAATTCATCGACGGAGGCCCAAACTCGATGTGGGCTGCGCCGGAGCCCTAGGCTCTCGATGGGTGTAGTCGGGTCGGTTGGAATTGCACCACAACAAATCAGGAAACTTAATGAGCATCGCACAAAAACGCACACCGTTCGGATCCAGGCGTCACCTTCTCGATGCAAGGTCCGCGGCCGTGATAGCATCAGCGCGGAACCTGCGGGCGCCTCAGGGACCGCTCACCGCTCTACTGAGCGCTCCCTGAGGACGGAGGACGGAGGACACCCGCGGCCATGATAGCGTCAGGGCGGGGGGCTGGCGCCTCAAGCACGGCTCCACTGAGCTGGGGACAGGGGGACGCCCGCGGCCATTGCCGTCTGGGCATCATTAAGGTCGGCAGCCGTGCCGTATCGTTATGGGAGCAGCTCGACGCCGACGTCCGACGCCAGCTCGCGTCCGACGCCAGCAGCGCTGCGCAGATGTGAGCACCTCCTGTCCTCTGATAACGCGGCGTCATCAGTACCGACGCCGCTGACACCCCTCAGCGTGACAAGTGGGGGAACTCCTCCCGGGCCAGCTAATGACATGCACGTGCCGGACAAATTAGAACGCATTTGGAAGGAATATCCTTGGAAAGTTGTAGCGAATTCGAATGTGGTGCTTTCCAGGTGGGGCTGTTCTCACCAGAAGCTGAATGCTATTATCCAAATATAGATGGTGATGCGGACAATGTATGTGGTATTGAATATCCTAAGTAGAAAATTCAGCTCAATAGGAAATTGAAAACGAATTAATGGACAGAGCTAAGGTGTTGGCAGTACTGTCAACACCTCTGCCCAATAGCTTCGCTCACATCTTGCGGCATATATGTGAGCATATGCAGCGTAAGTGCTGCACATGCTCAGACGGGGATCATGCGGCAGCAAACTCGTTCTCGCTCAGTGTCACGGTCAAGTAACAAAACAAGACCCGGGAACACCGCCGTCGACCCTAACCGAAAGTAAATATTAAAGCTCGAGCTATATATGATACAGATGGATTGTAGATCAGCTTCTTAACGGCTTCTTTCTACCGCGATATATCCATACTTTTAAAGTTGGTTCAAGAACAGCATTTAGTATTCGTAAACAGTTCAAGCGAGACTATCTGATATATGACAAATGAATATCATAGAAAAAGGAACGCTGAAAATTAGCCGGATCAATCACATCTAACTCGCTAGTACCTGCTTACGACCACAGCTCACAGTTCCGAACAATAATATAAACAAAATTGTCATCATTGCTGCCATCAGTTATTTGCTTACACCTGATTCGGACGGAGTGAGGTTATGCACGACAATACGGGGTTGATAACGAACTGGGCCTCCAGCGCAACCATTCCTTCCCCGCAATCTACTCCCTGCTTTCTCGGCCAAATTCTCCTCGGAAAACCAGCGGCTCATTCTTGGATTGTTGCAGCGCAGCATTAAGTGAAACCTGTCCCAGCCTTTCATCATCAGACCCGGCACCGGTCAGACTTCCTCTCCCGAACACAGAGCAGCTGGCGGGACGTTCGGGAGTAGCCTGTCGCGGTGACCTCGCCGGCGACAGACGGCCACGCGCCGGCAGGATGCGGCCCGGTCCTGCGGCGGTCAGGTCGCTTCCGCCGACGCCGGGCGTCTGCCTTGCGTCCACTTCCTGAGGTGACAACACCGGGCGTATGCCTTCCGTCCACGTCCTGAGGTGACAACACCGGGTACGCTGCTCGGCGGGGTCAGGTCAGACAGAGTGGTCGGGAGGTGGCACTCACCGGCGGCACGCCATCACCAGATCACGGGCGGATCCAGACAGGGGCAGGTCAGGTCAGACGGAGTGTGGTCGGGAGGTGGCACTCACCGACAGTGTATCGTAACCAGATCACGGGCGGATCCAGACAGGGGCGGGGTCAGGTCAGACGGAGAGGTCGGGAGGTGACACTCACCGGCGGCCTGTCATCACCAGATCACGGGCGGATCCAAACGGGGGCAGGGTCAGGTCAGACGGAGTGTGGTCCGGAGGTGACACTCACCGACAGTGTATCATAACCAGATCACGGGCGGATCCAGACAGGGATCCAGGCAGAACACTGAGACTCGGCGCCACTTATCGTAACCGCGGGAAGATGGAAAGGGGCGTTGATGAGCATTACGAGAAATTTCCATCACCAACTCTAGTACTACCTGACTGACCTTTATGGAGAGATCTTTTCTTGTGGGTTTGCAAAGTTATATCAGGATTTTTTAGAGGAGCCGTTGTTGAACAACATGGCTAAATTGCTAAATGGCGAATTTGGGCAGGGTATGTCCATTGGTCACCTCTCTTCGAATACGTGTGCATATACATTCGGTATATGCATTCGATCATCATCTTTGTAAATACAATTAAATGCGAGTTGTTGCTGGGGTGGCTTTATCAGCCGGAGTCCTATTGCTAAGCAAAGCTTGTTGCGTGAACCCTGGCGCCACCAACCGATCTTTAAACTCCAATTCAACGGCAGACTTTTGACCGAAAGTTTACCATGCCGTCAATACACCCGCACGGCTGCCCGGCTGCTCGTTCCCGGACTTATCGAGCCCGCTGCCAACTGACCCTCCCACCCGGGGGCTAAATGCGAGCGGGTGAAGCGACTCGAATCCTGTGTTGTCAGGTCAGGGCAGACCAATGCAAGCCAGCGCTCTAACCAACTGAGATACCGGGGTGACCTTGTCTCATCTCCCACTGGGCCGGTAAAAACAAATACCTGTCAGGTACCATCTGATATCCTGAACCTATTAAAGACCACGAATGAATTCGAGTCTTAAATCTACCGCAGCGTCTCATGTTATCGTCAGCAGTGTCGGCATCACATCCGCCATTGCCAGACGGAAGATGCACGCGAATAAATATACGGTCCGGGATTTCCACCGACGACAAACAGATATACCTCGCTCCCTGCACATGCCAGGAATGCAAACAACCAAACACAAACAGCCAACCCAAGCACGAAAAAGCTGAGACGAATTACGACTCAATGCTGTTATGTCAGCTGGACGGACGATGCGGGCGCCGTGAATAGTCAGCAACAGAAGACGCCCGATGTCGGCCATTAGTGTATGTACGCCTGTGGCCGGCTGTAAATGCCGGAATGTCGGTGAAAAGTGTCCACCTCAGCTTGTTGTGCCGAGCGCAGACGCACGCTCAGCACCAACCGTACGTCTCGGCCAGCGTGGGGAACAGCAGGACGGCGGCAGCGTGGGGAACAGCAGGACGGAGGCAGCGTGGGGAACAGCAGGACGGCGGCACCGTGGGGAACAGCAGGACGGAGGCAGCGTGGGGAACAGCAGGACGGAGGCAGCGTGGGGAACAGCAGGACGGCGGCACCGTGGGGAACAGCAGGACGGAGGCAGCGTGGGGAACAACAGGACGGAGGCACCGTGCAGCCGGGCAAAGGTGTCAAAACCTTCTGACGCCGGCCACGTTCGGACAGTGGTCAGACGCACTCCGTGGGCGAGCACTCCACAGAAGCGCCGTGTGGCCGGACAAAAGGTGTGTACCTTCTGGAGCTTCGGTCAGTGGTTAGACTGAGTGCTCGTTGAGTGAGCACTCTACGGAAGATGTGGACACCACATACAGCTGCGGTAGCGATGCAGACATGTGTGACACTGGGGCCGCGTATCCTGACCGGGTCATGATGTCACGACAACGCCGGCAGCCACGGAGGCAGTTGTCTCGTCAGCAGTCGTAGCTGACTTCAAAATTCCTCAACTTTGGACAGTTTCCGTACCATCTACGCAGGCTGTCGCTCAACGCCACTCAGACATGGCAACATCGGTCCAGCTGTTCTGTGGTATGACGTCTCCCGGTACCTTGGGCTTGTGGCACAGTGTCCCGCTACAGCAGGTCTGTGACACCACGTCCTACAGCACGTCCTACAGCAGGTCTGTGACCCGGGAAGTCTGTGGTGCGTTCCAACACAGTTCCTTGCCATGTCTGGTACATAGGTTTATGGTACCAGACTCCCACACAACTATGTGATATTACTATCAAGTGTCGGCAAAGATCTCTCTCTGTGGTAAAAGGTCTGGCGGAGTACGTCTAAGGCATAATGTTTGATAACATAACTCTGTGATGTCTTGTAAAGTAGCTATGTGGTAACGCGCATAGTGCAACATTTCAGCAATATCATGTCTAGCACATATGTGTCGTATGTATGGTATATTATCTCTGTGATATTACGTTTGGTCCGGTTTCTATATGGTCCCAAGACTGTTCCAGGTACTGTGTGGTGCCCTATCTGGTACAGCACCTCTGTCGCGCCACATTTGGTACAGTAGCTCTGTGGCGCCACATCTGGTACTGGTACAATATCTCTGTGGCACCACATCTAGTACTGCTACAGTAGCTCTGTGCCACATCTAGTACAGTAGCTCTGTGGCACCACATCTGGTACAGTAGCTCTGTGGCGCCACATGTGGTACAGTAGCTCTGTGGTGCTACATCTGGTACAGTATATCTGTGGCACCACATCTGGTACAGTAGCTCTGTGGCACCACATCTGGTACAGTAGCTCTGTGGCGCCACGTCTGGTACAGTAGCTCTGTGGTGCCACATCTGGTACAGTAGCTCTGTGGCGCCACATCTGGTACAGTAGCTCTGTGGTGCCACATCTGGTACAGTAGCTCTGTGGCACCACATCTGGTACAGTAGCTCTGTAGCACCATATCTGGTACAGTAGCTCTGTGGTGCCACATCTGGTACAGTATATCTGTGGCACCACATCTGGTACAGTAGCTCTGTAGCACCACATCTGGTACAGTAGCTATGTGGCACCACATCTGGTACAGTAGCTCTGTGGCACCACATCTCGTACAGTAGCTCTGTGGCGCCACGTCTGGTACAGTAGCTCTGTGGCACCACATCTGGTACAGTATATCTGTGGCACCACATCTGGTACAGTAGCTCTGTAGCACCACATCTGGTACAGTAGCTATGTGGCACCACATCTAGTACAGTAGCTCTGTGGCACCACATCTGGTACAGTAGCTCTGTGGCGCCACATGTGGTACAGTAGCTCTGTGGTGCTACATCTGGTACAGTATATCTGTGGCACCACATCTGGTACAGTAGCTCTGTGGCACCACATCTGGTACAGTAGCTCTGTGGCGCCACGTCTGGTACAGTAGCTCTGTGGTGCCACATCTGGTACAGTAGCTCTGTGGCGCCACATCTGGTACAGTAGCTCTGTGGTGCTACATCTGGTACAGTAGCTCTGTGGCACCACATCCGGCACATTAGCTATGTGGCACCACATCTGGTACAGTATATATGTGGCACCACATCTGGTACAGTAGCTCTGTGGCGCCACATCTGGTACAGTAGCTCTGTGGTGCTACATCTGGTACAGTAGCTCTGTGGCACCACATCCGGCACATTAGCTATGTGGCACCACATCTGGTACAGTATATCTGTGGCACCACATCTGGTACAGTAGCTCTGTGGCACCACATCTGGTACAGTAACTCTGTGGCGCCACATCTGGTACAGTAGCTCTGTGGCGCAACGTCTGGTACAGTAGCTCTGTGGCGCCACATCTGGTACAGTAACTCTGTGGCGCCACATCTGGTACAGTAGCTCTGTGGCGCCACGTCTGGTACAGTATATCTGTGGCACCACATCTGGTACAGTAGCTCTGTGGTGCTACATCTGGTACAGTAACTCTGTGGCACCACATCTGGTACAGTAGCTCTGTGGTGCCACGTCTGGTACAGTAGCTCTGTGGCGCCACATCTGGTACAGTAGCTCTGTGGCACCACATCTGGTACAGTAGCTCTGTGGCACTACATCTGGTACAGTAGCTCTGTGGCACCACATCCGGCACATTAGCTATGTGGCACCACGTCTGGTACAGTATATCTGTGGCACCACATCTGGTACAGTAGCTCTGTGGCGCCACATCTGGTACAGTAACTCTGTGGCACCACATCTGGTACAGTAGCTCTGTGGTGCCACGTCTGTTACAGTAGCTCTGTGGCGCCACATCTGGTACAGTAGCTCTGTGGCGCCACGTCTGGTACAGTATATCTGTTGCACCACATCTGGTACAGTAGCTCTGTGGTGCCACATCTGGTACAGTATATCTGTGGCACCACATCTGGTACAGTAGCTCTGTGGCGCCACATCTGGTACAGTAGCTCTGTGGCGCCACATCTGGTACAGTATCTCTGTGACACCACGTGTGGTACAGTAGCTCTGTGGCGCCACGTCTGGTACAGTAGCTCTGTGGCACCACATCTGGTACAGTATATCTGTGGCACCACATCTGGTACAGTATATCTGTGGCACCACATCTGGTACAGTAGCTCTGTGGGACCACATCTGGTACAGCATGGCTGTGGGGCGGCAGTGGGTGCCGTGACCCGCTGCAGCGAGCCTGATCGCCACGTCACACCCGCCGTCCAGCAGGCCGACATCGGCCGTGACTGGACGTGGCCGTGACTCAGCCGTCCCGTCTCCACACAAAACACCCCCCCTGGCTGTCCGGAGCAGGGGGTCGCGTGGCGTGTCGCCGTCCGTCCTCGCTGTCGCCACTGGCACCGCAGTCAGATGGTTCAACGCTCCCGCACGTCAATGGCCGCAGGGGTGGTGGGGCTACAGTCAGACGGGTGGTGGGGATACAGTCAGGGGGGTAGTGGAGCTACAGTCAGGGGGCAGTCGAGGTACAGTCAGAGGGGTGGTGGAGATACAGTCAGAGGGGTGGTAGGGATACAGTCAGGGGGCAGTCGAGGTACAGTCAGGGGGTAGTGGAGCTACAGTCAGACGGGTGGTGGGGTTACAGCCAGAGGGGTGATAGGGTTACAGTCAGACGGGTGGTGGGATTACAGTCAGAGGGGTTGTAAGGTTACAGTCAGATGGGTGGTAGGGTTACAGTCAGATGGGTGGTAGGGTTACAGCCAGAGGGGTGGTAGGGTTACAGCCAGAGGGGTGGTAGGGTTACAGTCAGAGGGGTAGTGGGATTACAATCAGAGGGGTGGTAGGGTTACAGTCAGAGGGGTGATAGGGTTACAGTCAGAGGGGTGGTAGGGTTACAGTCTGACGGGTGGTGGGGATACAGTCAGGGGGTAGACGAGCTACAATCAGGGCGTAGTGGAGCTACAGTCAGAGGGGTGGTAGGGTTAAGCCAGAGGAGTGATAGGGTTACAGTCAGACGGGTGGTGGGATTACAGTCAGAGGGGTGGTAGAGTTACAGTCAGAGAGGTGGCGCGACAAGTCAGAGGTGGTGGAGGTAAGATCAGAGGAGCAAAGAAGCTAAGACCATAAACGTGGTGCGGGTCGGAGTCGGATGCAGCAGTGCAGCTATGGTCTTCAGATTGCACGTAATTACAGTAACTAGTTTGTGTTCCTTCACCAGCGCATTTCAGCGCCTCCGCAGACACGGAAGTGCCGGAGTAGTCCAAACATTGGGGAGTCGAGGTAAACCATCAATCAATGAATCAATCAAAACAACCCACGTGCAAAAGCATAAATATCCGCAGTGTTCTCATTCCGGGGAGACTTTGGAATCAGTAGCACGGTCGAACAGACGCTGTTCCATGCATCCTACACCGGCCGGCTGAGAACAGACGCTGCTCCATACATCCTACATCGGCCGGCTGAGAACAGACGCTGTTCCATACACCCTACATCGGCCGGCTGAGAACAGACGCTGTTCCATACATCCTACATCGGCCGGCTGAGAACAGACGCTGCTCCATACATCCTACATCGGCCGGCTGAGAACAGACGCTGCTCCATACATCCTACATCGGCCGGCTGAGAACAGACGCTGCTCCATACATCCTACACAAGTCTACCTACGAACAGACGCCGCTCCATACATCCTACACAAGTATACCTACGAACAGACGCCGCTCCATACATCCTACACAAGTATACCTCCGAACAGACGCTGCTCTATACATCCTACACAAGCATACCTCCGAACAGACGCTGCTCCATACATCCTACATCGGCCGGCTGAGAACAGACGCTGCTCCATACATCCTACACAAGTCTACCTAAGAACAGACGCTGCTCCATACATCCTACACAAGTCTACCTAAGAACAGACGCTGCTCCATACATCCTACACAAGTCTACCTAAGAACAGACGCTGCTCCATACATCCTACACAAGTCTACCTACGAACAGACGCTGCTCCATACATCCTACACAAGTATACCTACGAACAGACGCTGCTCTATACATCCTACACAAGTATACCTACGAACAGACGCCGCTCCATACATCCTACACAAGTATACCTCCGAACAGACGCTGCTCTATACATCCTACACAAGTATACCTCCGAACAGACGCTGCTCTATACATCCTACACCGACCAGCTGAGAACATACGCTGCTCCATACATCCTACATCAGCCAGTTTAGCTGATGCTTCACCTCATATATGTTCGGCAGCGGGGAGCTCTGAGTCTCTGATGACGGCGAATAAAAAAACAATATTACCAGAAGAGTGTATTTTAGAGTATGCCAGAAGAATGTACTTTAGAGTGTACCAGAAGAGTGTACGCCAGATGACCCGCGACACGGGCGAGGTCACTCTTAATTTCTCTAGCGCCATTCAGGACACTTCCCAATCCCGCGACCCACCGGCGAAACAGTGTGGGCGGCGCCATTAGCCGTGAATGTGCATAAAGTGTGTCGTGAACCAACCAATAAACAATAAACAAACAACAGGTCACTCTTAATTTGGCCAACTTAGGAAGGTTTCCAGCTGCTCATCTCAGCAGATCCTGATGACCTGACTTATCCTGCACTCTAGATCAGCTGCCGGTGCAGCAACACCAAATGAGGAAGGCAAATATGTCTTAACTATTTCAGGATTCTGAACGACTTTCAATCCTCCTTCCTTCGCTTGGGACGCACATCTCCTTCGCGCCCCTGCCAACAGTGCAAACGTAACACTCCTTGATGTTTTTCCTTCCAATGGCATTCCTTCTAAGGCTCTTATTCCTCAGGGAATCTCTTGGCCTAGGACCATTAATTCAGCCCACCAAGTTATGCGAATCTTGATAAGGTCACTTTTTAGCAAAAGTTGTCGGTCGACTTCTCGTACTGCGCGCCGCTCACATGCTGCCTACTTTATCGCTTCTCTCCGCCGACATAACGAGCGCATCTGTGCCAAGTCCCTCAATACCGAACTGGGCGCAGCTGCGGCAAAAACAGCCCGTGACTCTGTGAAGTGAGCTGCGGGTAAACAGCGGCTCGCTTCGCACACACAGAGGGGCGTCAGGGCACGGCACAGCGTCCGCACCGGCTACCGGGGCGCCCTGGGCGGGTCCCCTAACCCGGTGCGATCGATCCCAGCTCGCCGAGGCGACCGACTCCGCTCCCCTCTGCTGTCCCCCCCCTCCCCGCCCCGCCCCCTCCGGCCGTCCACGGAGCACCGGGCCGTGGTCCCGGCCCGCCCGGAGGCCAATCACCATAGAGTGTCGCACAGACGGGTCACGTGACAACATGTGACGTCATGTGATGCAGGACGGCAGTCTTATAAGGCTGGTCCGGCTTATGGTACCCTGATGGCACGGCATGAGCAGGCAAGTGCGGTGAAAACTGACATGTCCTGCATTCTAGGTAGATTGATCAGTGCTACCTCTTATGACGTGTCCATGTACGTCGATAGGATATGCTATTACACGACCCCCATGCTAGGGTTGCTGGATACGCAACATAGTTCACCTTCAAATTGCGTTTACCTCACCCACCCATGGAGTTCCGACATTCGCTTGCATTCGTGTTGCCTCTCGTTTCTCCGCAAGGTCGCAGTGGGGACGGAGCCTGGGCCAGAACTGTAGCTGCCAGTGCAGGTACGCCAGCTGCCCGTACAGGTACTCCTCCAGAAGATCGGCCTGGGGTTGTGCTGGCATGTGCCCCGCATCTCAGCGGCGACATACCGCCGGGACTCGAGAGGCCGCCGTCGTGACGGGAGTGTATAGTCACGGGCGGTTGTGCCGGGTGCGCACCAGCAGTGAGCCGTGCGCCAGGCCAGCGCCGGCTGTGTTCCGCTCGGCTGTTGGGTGAGGAGGCGTGACGCCGGCTCCCGACGACCACAACAAACAGGGGCGGCGCACCACTGCCACCTACCAGCGCGCCAGACGGTCCGACAGCGGCGTCACAGCCACTCCTGCTCCACACGACAGCGGTGTCACAGCCACTCCTGCTCCACACGACAGCGGCAGCACAGCCACTCCTGCTCCATACGACAGCGGTGTCACAGTCACTCGTGCTCTACACGACAGCGGTGTCACAGCCACTCCTGCTCCACACAACAGCGGTATCACAGCCACTCGTGCTCCACACGACAGCGGTGTCACAGCCACTCCTGCTCCACACGACAGCGGCGTCACAGCCACTCCTGCTCCACACGACAGCGGTGTCACATCCACTCGTGCTCCACACGACAGCGGTATCACAGCCACTCCTGCTCTACACGACAGCGGTGTCACAGCCACTCGTGCTCTACACGACAGCGGCGCCACAGCCACTCGTGCTCCACACGACAGCGGTGTCACAGCCACTCGTGCTCCACACGACAGCGGCGTCACAGCCACTCCTGCTCAACACGACAGCGGTGTCACAGCCACTCGTGCTCGACACGACAGCGGTGTCACAGCCACTCCTGCTCGACACGACAGCGGTGTCACAGCCACTCCTGCTCGACACGACAGCGGCGTCACAGCCACTCCTGCTCCACACGACAGCGGTGTCACAGCCACTCCTGCTCAACACGACAGCGGTGTTACAGCCATTCGTGCTCGACACGACAGTGGTGTAACAGCCACTCCTGCTCCACACGACAGCGGTGTCACAGCCACTCCTGCTCCACACGACAGCGGTGTCACAGCCACTCCTGCTCAACACGACAGCGGTGTTACAGCCACTCGTGCTCGACACGACAGTGGTGTCACAGCCACTCGTGCTCCACACGACAGCGGTGTCACAGCCACTCGTGCTCCACACGACAGCGGTGTTACAGCCACTCGTGATCCACACCGCTGCGCGCCGGCACCCGCGGAACAAAGGCGCCCTGACCTCCGGTACGCGATATGCCTCGTGTTACAAATCCCGGCTGCAGGTGCCCAGCGTAACGAGGGTGACCGAGACGGGGCGGTTGCCACGGCCGCGCCGGAGCGGCGCCGTCTGGGGGGCTGGTCGACATTGTCGGAGCGGCGCCGTCTGGGGGGCTGTCGACACTGTCGGAGCGGCGCCGTCTGGGGGTCTGGTCGACACTGTCGGAGCGGCGCCGTCTGGGGGGAGGTCGACACTGTCGGAGCGGCGCCGTCTGGGGGGAGGTCGACACTGTCGGAGCGGCGCCGTCTGGGGGGAGGTCGACACTGTCGGAGCGGCGCCGTCTGGGGGGAGGTCGACACTGTCGGAGCGGCGCCGTCTGGGGGTCTGGTCGACACTGTCGGAGCGGCGCCGTCTGGGGGGAGGTCGACACTGTCGGAGCGGCGCCGTCTGGGGGGAGGTCGACACTGTCGGAGCGGCGCCGTCTGGGGGGCTGTCGACACTGTCGGAGCGGCGCCGTCTGGGGGTCTGGTCGACACTGTCGGAGCGGCGCCGTCTGGGGGGAGGTCGACACTGTCGGAGCGGCGCCGTCTGGGGGGAGGTCGACACTGTCGGAGCGGCGCCATCTGTGGAAGCTGTTGACACTGTCTGAGTAGCATCTTCAGCCGATTGGTTGGTTGGTCGGTTGGTAGGTCGATTAGTTGGCTGGTTGATGGATTGCTCAGTTGGTCGATTGGCTGTTTGGATTTAGGTTGGTTGTTGGTTGTTGGGTGGCTGGCTGGCTGGCAGGTTGGTTGGTTGGTTGGTTGGTTGGTTGGTTGGTTGGTTGGTTGGTTGGTTGGTTGGTTGGTTGGTTGGTTGGTTGGTTGGTTGGTTGGTTGGTTGGTTGGTTGGTTGGTTGGTTGGTTGGTTGGTTGGTTGGTTGGTTGGTTGGTTGGTTGGTTGGTTGGTTGGTTGGTTGGTTGGTTGGTCGGTTGGTATGGTTGTTGGTTTGTTGGTTAGCTGACTGGTTGGTTGGTTGGTTGGTTTGTCGGTTTGTAGGTCGGTTAGTTGGCTGTTTGGTGGATTTGTCGATTTATTGGTCGGCTGTTTGGCCTTTGGCTGGTTGGTTGGCTGATAGCCATGCACTCCGCTGCGGAGACTTGGCTCTTGCTCCTTTCTACCATGGAAGGATTACGATGACAGTTCGTCCACCAGGAACACGCGCACTGCAGTGTATGACACGTGTACCCGGCTGAGCTACACCTCCGTGGAATACGGCGACGAGTGGAGTTTGCTCCGTCTGTACAGCATCACCTGTCTCACATCCACTGTCGTGGAATACGGCGACGAGTGGAGTTTGCTCCGTCTGTACAGTATCACCTGTCTCACATCCACTGTCGTGGAATACGGCGACGAGTGGAGTTTGCTCCGTCCGTACAGTATCACCTGTCTCACATCCACTGTCGTGGAATACGGCGACGAGTGGAGTTTGCTCCGTCTGTACAGTATCACCTGTCTCACATCCACTGTCGTGGAATACGGCGACGAGTGGAGTTTGCTCCGTCCGTACAGTATCACCTGTCTCACATCCACTGTCGTGGAATACGGCGACGAGTGGAGTTTGCTCCGTCTGTACAGTATCACCTGTCTCACATCCACTGTCGTGGAATACGGCGACGAGTGGAGTTTGCCCCGTCTCGTCTCAAATCCCCTTTTGTGGAATACGGCGAAGAGTGGGGTTTCTCCGTCTGTACAGTATCACCTGTCTCACATCCACTGTCGTGGAATACGGCGACGAGTGGAGTTTGCTCCGTCTGTACAGTATCACCTGTCTCACATCCACTGTCGTGGAATACGGCGACGAGTGGAGTTTGCTCCGTCTGTACAGTACCCCTGTCTCACATCCACTGTCGTGGAATACGGCGACGAGTGGAGTTTGCTCCGTCTGTACAGTACCCCTGTCTCACATCCACCGTCGTGGAATACGGCGACGAATGAAGTTTGCTCCGTCCGTACAGTATCACCTGTCTCACATCCACTGTCGTGGAATACGGCGACGAGTGGAGTTTGCTCCGTCTGTACAGTACCCCTGTCTCACATCCACCGTCGTGGAACACGGGGAACGGAGTTCGGTCCGACCACGTGGTGTCGCCTGCCTCGCAGCCGCCATGGCCCGCGCGTGTGACCAGCCCGGGGTCGAAATGATTTGCGGACTCCAGCGTTCACTGTGTGGGAATTTCCCACGGACGCTCCATTTTTGTGGTGCGCCGGAAGGCAGTCGGGGCAGGCGCGAAGTGTCTCCGCGAGGCCGGCGCTGGAATTTTTGCGCTTGCCAGGGAAATGCACGCTGGTGTCGGGGCAGCGTATTAGCCTGATTTGATTACGCTTACTTGACAGAAGCTCGTGGTTTGTTACAGGTGATTCAAAGATCGTAGCATACCAGGTAGGGATCCAAGGGAGAACGTCTGCGCCTCCCTCTGAGACCAGAGGGAAGACAAGCATCCAGTAGATACTTCGGTCGGTGAGGGTGACGAAGTCCACGGGAATATCTTTTTTCTCACGTTCCGTGATGTTACTGGTGTTCCCTCAGGGTTAAAATATTGGGTTTTCGTTAGGTGTGAGATGTCTAAACGAACACAATAGGATGTCGAAATTTACCATGGAATTAGTGTTATTTAAAATGGTTTTGAGGCCTCACACTCAAATTCGAGCTGATGGTGTAGGTTCCAAGGAAAAGGATGTCGATTGAGCGTTCAGAAAGTGGTATATTCCACCCTATTTCACGAATAATGTATCACTGTGTTCCCTTCAGCGCCACCCATACATTTCCGTTTGGGCATGCTGATCGATTCATGAATAGACTAGTTGAGTGCTGTCAAGGCTGGCCCTACCGCAAGACATTTGCTTTTAGTGCATCTCTATGAAGCAATGACAAGACATACACAAGTGTTCAGTCAATTTGTTCCTGGATGAATCAGACAGGGCAGTAAACAACGGCTTGGTACAAATAACACTACTGCAGGAATTCAACACCGAAATGAACCAACGTCATTTACGTAAACTTGATTCTTACGACCAGATCGGAAGAGGTCAGGGTGTTGGTCATCTTCCTCACATGTTCAAATGATACCTCACTGAGCATTTTTATGGGTCAGCATAATAACTAAACACTGTACTCCATTAAAAAGTTTGCTCACACTCCCCAGGGTTCACCGCTGACACAATAATCAACTCAGATTAAATAAAGATACATCTTATGTCATCTTATGGCTGTCAATGTCATCACGCATGTTGTGCTTTAATTACACACATCTGCATTTAGTCAAAGGCATGCTCCTGTATTCACTACTCGGCGTTGTTTGGAACATATTTAACTTGGGTATTCATTTATTCAGCATACTGAGTGACTAACACGCACAGAACCATGTCATTAAGACTATGGGAATGATCAGCTTACAACGTAAGCCTTTGATAAACCGAAGCCAATCACTTCTAGGGCATCTCCATATGATAATAAGAACCACTCGCTGCTACAACTGATACCAACAAAACTGTACGACACAACTGAAGCGCAACATCGTAATATAAAGGGAGCTCAAACAAACTCAACACAAATAATCCCTATAACTCACTTCTACGAGGCAAAACTTGTAATTCCGAAACTTTTACAGAGAACACGGAAACTTTCGACTTTCTACAGAGACGTCTTTCACTTATACACGACAGACTTTCTGAGTTTCTACTCAGAAAGCTTCTATACTACTTTACCTCTGAAGAATACTTGGGATGGTGTTGCCCCTCAGACATGTCTGTGTGCACCATGTATGTACCATTGGCGTGGTATACAGCGAACGGTGCTCTCCACACTTTGACGTCAACCCAAGGCCCTCGTGACAGTTAAATCCTGCCGTGTGACGGTCCAGCCCCTGTCGTGTGACAGTCCAACACTGTAGTGTGACAGTCCAACACTGTAGTGTGACAGTCCAGCCCCTGTAGTGTGACAGTCCAGCCCTGTAGTGTGACAGTCCAACCTGTAGTGTGACAGTCCAACACTGTAGTGTGACAGTCCAGTCCCTGTCGTGTGACAGTCCAACACTGTAGTGTGACAGTCCAACACTGTAGTGTGACAGTCCAGCCCCTGTCGTGTGACAGTCCAACACTGTAGTGTGACAGTCCAACACTGTAGTGTGACAGTCCAACACTGTAGTGTGACAGTCCAGTCCCTGTCGTGTGACAGTCCAACACTGTAGTGTGACAGTCCAACACTGTAGTGTGACAGTCCAGCCCCTGTAGTGTGACAGTCCAGCCCCTGTAGTGTGACAGTCCAGTCCCTGTCGTGTGACAGTCCAACACTGTAGTGTGACAGTCCAACACTGTAGTGTGACAGTCCAGCCCCTGTCGTGTGACAGTCCAACACTGTAGTGTGACAGTCCAACACTGTAGTGTGACAGTCCAACACTGTAGTGTGACAGTCCAGCCCTGTAGTGTGACGGTCCAGCCCCTGTCGTGTGACAGTCCAACACTGTAGTGTGACAGTCCAACACTGTAGTGTGACAGTCCAGCCCTGTAGTGTGACGGTCCAGCCCCTGTCGTGTGACAGTCCAACACTGTAGTGTGACGGTCCAGCCCCTGTCGTGTGACAGTCCAACACTGTAGTGTGACAGTCCAACACTGTAGTGTGACAGTCCAGCCCCTGTCGTGTGACAGTCCAGCCCCTGTCGTGTGACAGTCCAGCCCTGTAGTGTGACAGTCCAACACTGTAGTGTGACAGTCCAGCCCCTGTAGTGTGACAGTCCAGCCCCTGTAGTGTGACAGTCCAGCCCTGTAGTGTGACAGTCCAGTCCCTGTCGTGTGACAGTCCAACACTGTAGTGTGACAGTCCAGCCTTGTGGTGTGACAGTCCAGCCTTGCCGCGCGACAGTCTCGACCTGTAGCGCGACAGCCCGTTCCTGCCGCGCGACACCAGCACACGGACGCGACTGAGAGCCGGCAGGCAGTGTTGCAGACGGCGCGTCAGGTCATCGTGCGTGGGCGCGCGATACCCGTCACAATGCGGCGCACACTGCAGGCGGTACGGGACACACAGTGTGGAGCCCGGCTCCGGCCTGGGGCGGCAGTGGTGAACAACACCGACACACTGGGGTACACTGTGGTGCACTGGCGACGGTACAGCGGTACGGTACGGCACGGTACGGTACGGCACGGCACGGTACGGTACGGCACGGCACGGCACGGTACGGCACGGCACGGCACGGTACGGTACGGCACGGTACGGTACGGTACGGTACGGTACGGTACGGTACGGCACGGCACGGTACGGTACGGCACGGTACGGTACGGCACGGTACAGTGTAGTACAGTACAGTACAGTACAGTACAGTACAGTACAGTACAGTACAGTACAGTACAGTACAGTACAGTACAGTACAGTACAGTACAGTACAGTACAGTACAGTACAGTACAGTACAGTACAGTACAGTACAGTACGGTACAGTACAGTATAGTAGGGCACAGTACAGTGCAATACAATACAGTACAGTACAGTACAGTACAGTACGTCACGGTACGGTACGGCACGGTACGGTACGGTACGGCACGGCACGGCACGGCACGGCACGGTACGGCACGGCACGGTACGGAACGGCACGGCACGGCACGGCACGGCACGGCACGGCACGGCACGGCACGGCACGGCACGGCACGGCACGGCACGGCACGGCACGGTACGGTACGGTACGGTACGGTACGGTACCGGCCCGGCCCCAGCCTGAGGCGGCGGTGGTGAACAACACCGAAGCACTGCCACCCGCAGGGCTAACGCACGATGCGTGCAAGCAAAACTGCAAGCCGCCTGACCTTTCGCCGCTCATACACAACAGCCAAGATGCATCTGAAGCCGATGCTGATGTCGGGAGTGCATCGGCAGACGCTTCACACTTTAGGAGGTGGATGTATCTACAGTTCACCTGTGGCAAAAAACGTCAGAGTACGCTGCAAGTGCGATGTGAAATGGGCTTCGACTTGGAGTGGAGGATGCGGTGCCACGGAGCCTCCCACACATGCGGGATGGAGATCTGCCCACCCTGGCAGACGGGAGACATAAATCCTGAGCGCTCCCGAGTGGAACAAGGATGGAGCAACGCGAAAGTCATCAGCATCTGTCTCCAGCACTTCGGTAAATCTCAAACCCGTCACACGCACGTGGCACGCTGCCAACTTTGCCATCCCTGACGACCAAGCACAGCGCGGCTGCGATTATAGCGGAGCTCTGGCCACACAGCGTGGCTCTGGCCACACAGCGTGGCTCCGGCCACACAGCGGGGCTCTGGTCACACAGCGGGGCTCTGGCCACACAGCGAGGCTCTGACCACACAGCGGGGCTGCGGCCACACAGCGGGGCTCCGGCCAGACAGCGGGGCTCTGCCCACACAGCGAGGTCCGGCCACAGCGTGGCTCCGGGGAAAGTGCCCGGTCTCGGAGCCGGACTGGGCCTCACTCGGGGTGAAGAACAGGTTGTCGCCCCGCTCGGTATCCAGTCGCGACGGCGTCCATTCAGCGGCCGCACCGCACGGCTTCGGTGGAGACGTCAAGGCGTCCGGTCACGTGACGGCCGGGCGCCGACAGCCTCGGCGGTAGCCACGCTCACGCTGCCGGCCGCGGACGGCGCGCGCGACGGCCGACCGCCGGTCACGTGACTGGGCGGCGGTGACGTCAGAGCGCACGGCTGGCCGGGCCTGCGGTGTGGCTGTCGGCGGCGGTGGCGGCGGTGACGACAGACGGCCGCGCTGCCGGTCACGAGCGGCGGCCGGTGGCCGGCGCTGCTTCAGCAGCGCCAGCGAGCCAGTCTCGGCACGGCGGCGCGGCATCTGTCGCCACCGTGCCGGCGCCAGAAGACACGTCTGTGTGTCGGCCGGCGACGGTACGAGCCGCAACCAGTGGACAGCACCACGCCGGCCACACTACTGGGAGGGGTGTAACGTCCCGCCTCGAGCTCTGGGGTAACCAGACACGAGTCGCCGTATGGCCGGGTCCCACGCCGCTGGCCAAACCAGCGGGAGGGGTGTAACGTAGTTGCGCTGTGGAAAGCCGCGAAACCTTCCGGTCACCTGCCACGAGCAGGACTGTGTCTGGAGTCCGATAGCCTCAGCTACCAGTCCATATACCCCGTCCAGCCGTAACGAGTAGGACAAGGCGGATGCACTGCCCCTATCCTGAGCTACACCAGTCCGTCAGAGTCAGCGCTCCTGACACGACCTGACAGTGACCGACCACAGGGGAGCAGCACCTCTGCTACGGCACCTCCGAGTCAGCCACATATCGCTTCCGGGATGTGCCGCGACACCCGACTAGGCGTGTGTCCTGCCCAGTGCCCCCTGCGGCACGGCACAGACGCAGTGGGTCAGACAGCTGTTCGTGTAGCCCATCACCGGACAACAACACCAACACTTCGCAGACCACCGCCGTGAAGTGCCCAAGCTCAGATGTTAACTCCACGTCGCCGCTCGTGGATCGGTTTGCATCTCTGGAAGAGCGCATCAAACAAGGATAACCGGAGTCATCTTTCACAAACAACTAGGCAGCACCCATTCGTTTCATAGAGCTGGTCTGTTGAGAGCTCATATCATCCCTGCACGGAGATTCAACAGCCAGCACCATAATCCAATGGTAAAATAATGGCTTTTCGCTGTGTGTAAGATGTCGAAACGAGTATAGTAGGGTGTCCAAACTTGTCATGCAGTGATGGCGATTAAACAGCATGCAAGTTCTGTAAATTCATTGTCACGCCAATAGCGTACTTGCAAATGCATCTTTTTCGTTTGTATTCATGGATATCAAATGTTGGGATAGCTATATTGACGATAACGATATCAATACTCATACTATCACCTGGGATTGTGAACAGACTACGTCATTGATAACCCCAAGTGGAATGGTACGGCATTTATTCTTACAGTGAGAATATATTGCTGGGTGGTTCCCAAGAGTCGTTCGACCAGCAGACGTCCAGACAACTTTGTCCCCCGCCAAACTGACAGAGAATACGCAGTGGCTCCCTGTC
This sequence comes from Imbricaverruca yamaguchii, assembly GCA_034440575.1. Classification (NCBI taxonomy): domain Eukaryota; kingdom Metazoa; phylum Arthropoda; class Thecostraca; family Neoverrucidae; genus Imbricaverruca; species Imbricaverruca yamaguchii. The sequence continues at coordinate 1,810,368 of JAOTOL010001609.1, read as the reverse complement.
GTGCCCAGCTCTGCTTCGTCTTTCCACGGTTTGCTTCTGGGTCGCCGCCCGACGGCAGCTTTACTCGGCGCCGATCGTGGCTGAACACACCCGAGTGGGGTCCGCCGCGCGATAAAACAGATGAGAGGAAATGAAGCGCGGGACAAGCCGCAGAAAACACGAGCTGTGATGGCGAAATGGGGGCTGAAGCGGACGGTGGGCGGCCGTGTTCAGGGTGTCAGCACAGTGGCGGGTAAGCACGGGGCGGGGGTGAGAATGGAGCGGTCGGGAAGAGGGCAGTGGAGTGGACCTCGGCAAGGCCCCGATGGCCCCGGGCTAGTGTGCCTTGTGGTACCAAGTTTGGCGGGGTCGGCTTTGGCTTGGGTAACATGAGACTGAGCTTCAGAATCGTGGGCCATTAATTACCGTCAATCAGTTCATCAAGGCTGATGCTCATGTTAGCCGAGACCGAGGCTACACAACATGTAAGTGCTGAGGGATAATCATCAGACGAAGACGGGTAATTTGGAACCGGTCGGAGTGCAGCAAATTCAGGATACACTTAGGTGCTTCCGTCATTCCAGCACAACAACGCTAATCCAGCACCATGGCTGCAATTGAACACAATGTGGCAAATCCAGTACGGTACCGCCAGCCATTAGGCGCCATTCCAGCACCACAGCACCAGTCCGGTTGCAAGCGGACGGGTTCTGCGCCCACCACGAGCCATTCTGGTGGCACAACACACCCGTAAGGCACCACGTTGCCTTTGCAGCACATATTCGGTTCAGCCATTACGACGGCAGGCCCGAGTTAAATTATGTCAATATGCAACGGACCAGAAGTGATGTACAGCGCTGGTCACACACCGAGTTCCATCGAGTCGATTCAATGCTTGGCATATGAATTGACTGGGAAGCTTCCCAATATTCGGCAGCTTTATATCGTCAAATGGCGATATGCTGAGGAAGAGGACAGGCCGGATGTTGCTCCAATCTTCCCAGAAATGCACATGGAACTCCATTCATCGTCGGGCAGTAGTGGACCTCCGCTCTGCAAGACACGACCAGACGGCATTCAGCCCGTGCTCAGCGGAACCGTGTCGGGTGCGGTGGAGACTCGCCCCCCCCGCCCGGCCCCCTGCGGTCCCCTGCGGATGTGGTGCGGACCAGGTGCGGCGGCTGGAACACCGGCTACATGGTGTTCCGCCCAGCCGACCAAGCAGCACCGATCCGGGGCCCCCTGAAGAATACGCCCGCAGAATTGTTGCCATAAACTGGCAAATTGGTTCCCGCTTATTGCGCGCCATAAGCACGGTAATTGTGTGCCAATTGTGACGAATGGTGCGCCAATTGTGACGAGCGAGGGCACAACGGAAGCGAGTCTACTCCCGTGCGGCTATATGGTTTACGGGTCACATGCGGGTGATGGGTTATATACGGGTTGCGAATTGTATACGAGTCACGGGCTATATATGGGCTATATACGGGTCATTGGTTATATATGGGTTATTGGTCATATATGGGTTATTTGCTATATGTGGGTTATTGGTTATATACGGGTTATTTGTTATATACGGGTTACGTGTTATACACGGTTTATGCATTATATACGGGTTGTGGGCTACATGTATGCTACAGGTTAAATGCGGGTTATGTGTTAAATACGGGTTACGTTAATTACGGGTTATGGGCTATATAAGGGCTAGATAATGGTTCATCTGAGCTACCCAATCAGGTCGTCCCAGTCGTCACGATCTGAAACCGCAATAGCGCTTTTGTCCCCCGCACTGCTTCGCCGGTGGGCCGCGGGATTGGGGAATGTCCGAGCGGTGCCAGCGCAGAACCCGGGACCTTTGGTTGCAGAGTTCGACGCTTTAACCAATCGGCTGTCCCCACCCTCATCCGGCTTAATCATGGCAATGGGGTGAAGTGTCTGGTCAGGAGCGCCAGGAGCGTCAGGAGCGTCAAGAGCGTCAAGAGCGCCAGGAGTGTCAGCAGCGTCAGCAGCGTCAGGAGCGTCAGGAGCGTCAGGGGCGCCAGGAGCGTCAGGAGCGTCAGGAGTGTCAGCAGCGTCAGCAGTGTCAGGAGCGTCAGGGGCGCCAGGAGCGCCAGGAGTGTCAGCAGCGTCAGAAGCGTCAGGAGCGCCAGGAGTGTCAGCAGCGTCAGCAGTGTCAGGAGCGTCAGGAGCTTCAGGAGCGCCCCGCCAAGCACCGACTCCGCAGCTGATATAATCTCTGGCGGTGGCAGCGCAGCGGCGTGTCGACTGTGCCGTGATTACCTGTGGGAGAACAGTCACGGGCCTAGACGGATTACTTCCGCCGTCCGATTATAACTGATGACGGACCGTCTACGTGCGCAGTTACAGGACGTGGACACAGGATCCCCCGTCTGCCCGTGCCAGACACTCCAGCGGGCGATCATAGCACGTCTGAACTCGATCTTCCATACCACTCCAACGTGCAATCCTAAAGCGTATGAACTCCAATCTGCCCATACCACTACAAGTACAAGAGTGTTCGGACACGAAGTAAGAGGATGAGGCGAGAGGGACGAAAAGGGAAGGAGAGAGCTGAGCGAGGGCAAGGCGAGGTGAAAGAAGTGGGCATCGAAAAAGGCGGCAACTTCGGTGGGCATTCTCGGTACGCCGCAATGCAAAACAAAAAACCCCCACTATAACCTCCACAATTCCGCAGCGCTCATGACCTCCACAGCTCACAACGTCCACAAGTCCGAAACGCTCATAATCTCCACAGTTCATAACCTGCACAACTGCGTCGAGTAACGCAGTAGAGTAGCTCCGAGTGCATTGCATATACGGGCGAAGCGGCCTGCGAGTCTGCCAGTGTAGGCCCGTCGAAGCAGCGGTAGCAGTGGCATGGCGAGCTCACTCCCATGGTGTCCCCCGCCCCCCGCCCAACGCAGCGGCAGTCGTGACTGGCTGCAGCGGCGGCATGGCGAGCTCATTGCCGCGGTACTGGGCCATGAGTGTCCTGACCTGTCGCCGCCGCTGTTAGTTAGTTATTGGAGTTTAAGGGCGCATCGACTGCGTCGGTCATGCAGCGCCCATCGCCGGCGCTGTGTCCAGCTCCAGCCGCGCACCCGACCCAGCACCGGGCGGGGCAGCACCGGTCGTCGTCCGTTTCCCGCCAGTGTTGGACGGCAGCCGGCCTTGGCGAGGACGATCACCACCGGTCACGGCTCGTGGCCAGCCCCGGGCGACAGCTGAGGGGACGGGGCCGCCAGACCAGGCGCCGCTTGGCTCTCGCCTCGGTCAGTTCCATGCGGCACGTGCAGACGGCAGCTCCGAACGGCAGCTGCTCCGAACGGCAGCTGCTCCGGACGGTAGCTACTACGGCCGGCAGCTGCTCCAGGCGGCAGCTGCTACGGGCGGCAGCTGCTCCAGACAGCAGCTGCTACGGGCGGCAGCTGCTCCGGACGGCAGCTGCTCCGGATGGCGGCTGCTCCGGATGGCGGCTGCTCCGGGCGGCAGCTCCGGGCGGCAGCTGCTCCAGACAGCAGCTGCTCCGGGCGGCGGCCACCAACGGTCGACTGCCGGCTCGGCCTCTCTCGGCCACCATCGATCGGCTCTCCAGACCGTCGGCGGCTGTGAACGTTTGTGGGCGGTCGAGGTGGATTCGGCCCGCCCGTAACGGCCAAATTGGTTCACGTCGGCGGTCACGAAGCCTGCCAGTGGTGCTCAGAGGTACTCCGGGACGTTAATGGCTGGGGGTATGCGCGGCCCGACAGTGGTGCAGAGGTACCCGGGGACGTTAGTGTCCGGGGGTATGCGCTACCCAGCAGTGGTGCTCAGAGGTGCCCCGGGACGTTAGTGTCCGGGGGCATGCAGGACCCGCCAGCGGTGCTGACCGCCACGAATGTGCTGACGCTGCACCAATCACACGTCCGGCGACAGCACACAGCGGTCGGTGGTGTGTTGAGGGGGGGAGGGAGTCGACGCTGCCAGCACCGGCACGACCTCTGTGTGTCGAGAACCCCCCGACACGAGACAGAGTGCAGCCGCCACTCCACCGTTTGCATAGCGGACACGTGACGAATAGAGGAGCGTCCGAGCTCCACGACCACGAGCAGGGCTGCGGCCGTGCCGGCGCCTCCACCAGTCTCTGCCTCAGCCTGGTGCCACGGCTCCGTCCCTGCCTCAGCCTGGTGCCACGGCTCCGTCCCTGCCTCAGCCTGGTGCCACGGCTCTGTCCCTGCCTCAGCCTGGTGCCATAGCTCCGTCCCTGCCTCAGCCTGGTGCCACGGCTCCGTCCCTGCCTCAGCCTGGTACCGCGGCTCCGTCCCTGCCTCAGCCTGGTGCCACGGCTCCGTCCCTGCCTCAGCCTGGTGCCACGGCTCCGTCCCTGCCTCAGCCTGGTGCCACGGCTCCGTCCCTGCCTCAGCCTGGTGCCACGGCTCCGTCCCTGCCTCAGCCTGGTGCCACGGCCCCGTCCCTGCTTCAGCCTGGTGCCACGGCTCCGTCCCTGCCTCAGCCAGGTACCGTGGTGCGTAGACAACCATCAACATAGCCCAGCCAGCCGGTCCGCCAACAAGTCATAAATAAATTCATTCAGACAGGTCATAAATTCAAAATTAAAGTTAACCACAGCAGAACAAGGCTAAGGCAGACTTTCAACACCAATAGGGTAGTAGAACACTGGAACCAGCTGCCAGAAAACATTGTCAGTAGCAGCACACTGAACATCTTTAGAAACAGCATAGACAATCATTATAAGAATAGAGGGCTTGCTTTTCAGTATTACAGGGAGGGCTGATTGACAGATTTGGTGGCACTGTTTATGGCACTGCACATAGGCACCCCCACAGAACATGTTTGGAAGACAAGTCCTACAGGGCTGGGGTGTGGCCCAGCTATGGTGTCCCTCTGCAGAATCCAGGGGCACCTTTGCAAGGGCAGGAGTGTCCCTCTACAAATCACAGAGGTCCCCCTACAATTGCTGGGCTGCCACTTTTTGCGGGCAGCCCCCATAATGGCCGGGGGACCCCTGAAAATCGTACTGTAAACCTCCAGTAACGCAGCGGAAAAGTTTCTGGCGTTTCGGGAGGGAGCAGTGCCACTTACCCTGGCCGCGCCGCTGAGGTGGATGGTCGCATGCACGTATGTGTCGTCCCCACTTATCAGTGATAATAGCGTCGTGGTCGGGTGTCCCTGCTGCCACCCGCAAATAGAGCTTGCAGCATCATGACTCATTGGGACCGCTGGGCTCAAGGGTACAAGGGTGTCTGAGGTGGGGGATGAAGGGAGGATGCTCCAAGTGCGACCGTTTCCAATACGAGGTGGGAGTGGAGGGAGGGTGCTTGAAGTGCACTGCCTCCAGTCAGAGGTGGGATTGGAGAGGGAGGGTTGCTTTAAGTGTAATGTTTCCAGTCCGAGCATAGCATGCCATGCACGCCGGCCGTGCACCGCTGAGCCAGTGCTGGTGCTGAACACACAGCGGGTCTGTGGTCGGGTGGTGCTGAACACACAGTGGGTCTGTGATCGGCTGGTGCTGAACACACAGCGGGTCTGTGGTCGGGTGGTGCTGAACACACAGCGAGTCTATGGTCGGGTGGTGCTGAACACACAGCGGGTCTGTGGTCGGGTGGTGCTGAACACACAGCGGGTCTGTGGTCGGGTGGTGCTGAACACACAGCGAGTCTGTGGTCGTGTGGTGCTGAACACACAGCGGGTCTGAGGTCTGACGATGCTGAACACACAGCGGGTCTGAGGTCTGACGGTGCTGAACACACAGCGGGTCTATGGTCGGGTGGTGCTGAACACACAGCGGGTCTGTGGTCGGGTGGTGCTGAACACACAGCGGATCTGTGGTCTGGTGGTGCTGAACACACAGCGGGTCTGTGGTCTGACGGTGCTGAACACACAGCGGGTCTGTGGTCGGGTGGTGCTGAACACACAGCGGATCTGTGGTCTGGTGGTGCTGAACACACAGCGGGTCTGTGGTCTGACGGTGCTGAACACACAGCGGGTCTGTGGTCGGGTGGTGCTGAACACACAGCGGGTCTGTGGTCGGGTGGTGCTGAACACACAGCGGGTCTGTGGTCTGGTGGTGCTGAACACACAGCGGGTCTGTGGTCTGACGGTGCTGAACACACAGCGGGTCTGTGGTCGGGTGGTGCTGAACACACAGCGGGTCTGTGGTCGGGTGGTACTGAACACACAGCGGGTCTGTGGTCTGACGTGCGAACAACAGCGGATCTGTGGTCGGGTGGTACTGAACACAAGCGGGTCTGTGGTCGGGTGGTACTGAACACACAGCGGGTCTGTGGTCAGGTGGTGCTGAACACACAGCGGATCTGTGGTCGGGTGGTACTGAACACACAGCGTGTCTGTGGTCGGGTGGTGCTGAACACACAGCGGGTCTGTGGTCGGGTGGTGCTGAACACACAGCGGGTCTGTGGTCGGGTGGTGCTGAACACACAGCGGGTCTGTGGTCGGGTGGTACTGAACACACAGCGGGTCTGTGGTCGGGTGGTGCTGAACACACAGCGGGTCTGTGGTCGGGTGGTGCTGAACACACAGCGGGTCTGTGGTCGGGTGGTGCTGAACACACAGCGGGTCTGTGGTCGGGTGGTGCTGAACACACAGCGGATCTGTGGTCGGGTGGTACTGAACACACAGCGGGTCTGTGGTCGGGTGGTACTGAACACACAGCGGGTCTGCGGTCGGGTGGTGCTGAACACACAGCGGATCTGTGGTCGGGTGGTGCTGAACACACAGCGGGTCCGTGGTCGAGTAGTGCTGAACACACAGTGGGTCTGTGATCGGCTGGTGCTGAACACACAGCGGGTCTGTGGTCGGGTGGTGGTGAACACACAGCGGGTCTGTGATCAGGTGGTGCTGAACACACAGCGGGTCTGTGGTCGGGTGGTGCTGAACACACAGCGGGTCTGTGATCAGGTGGTGCTGAACACACAGCGGGTCTGTGGTCGGGTGGTGCTGAACACACAGCGGGTCTGTGGTCTGACGGTGCTGAACACACAGCGGATCTGTGGTCGGGTGGTGGTGAACACACAGCGGGTCTGTGATCAGGTGGTGCTGAACACACAGCGGGTCTGTGGTCGGGTGGTGGTGAACACACAGCGGGTCTGTGATCAGGTGGTGCTGAACACACAGCGGGTCTGTGGTCGGGTGGTGCTGAACACACAGCGGGTCTGTGATCAGGTGGTGCTGAACACACAGCGGGTCTGTGGTCGGGTGGTGCTGAACACACAGCGGGTCTGTGGTCTGACGGTGCTGAACACACAGCGGATCTGTGGTCGGGTGGTGCTGAACACACAGCGGGTCTGTGTTCGGGTGATGCTGAACCAGTGTAAAATAATTCACCATGTAGCCTGGAAATTCACAGTTGATGGAGTTGTGCTATTTCATCCTCATCTTAGGTTTTTACAATTTTGCCGGATGATGTATGGGGAGTCATCATGCACATGACTGCTAAATAATGTAAAATGCATGTGACTGAAGTGAAAGGCATTCTGCTTTTTAATCCTTAAGTGACAATCCTGTATTTTCTTCCAATCTTTCACTATTCCCAAACAACTTCTTCATTCATCCACACAGTTAATGGTGAAGTAATTTTAGGGCACTGTGCTGAACACATGAACACACAGCGGGTCTGCGGTCTGACGGTGCTGAACACACAGCGGGTCTGCGGTCTGACGGTGCTGAACACACAGCGGGTCTGCGGTCTGACGGTGCTGAACACACAGCGAGTCTGTGGTCGGGCGGTGCTGAACACACAGCGGATCTGCGGTCGGGTGGTGCTGAACACACAGCGGGTCTGTGGTCGGGCGGTGCTGAACACACAGCGGGTCTGCGGTCGGGTGGTGCTGAACACACAGCGGGTCTGTGGTCGGGTAGTGCTGAACACACAGCGGGTCTGTGGTCGGGTGGTGCTGAACACACAGCGGGTCTGTGGCCGGGTGGTGCTGAACACACAGCGGGTCTGTGGCCGGGTGGTGCTGAACACACAGCGGGTCTGTGGTCTGACGGTGGTGTGACGTCACGTCTGCGGAGCCGCTCGCCAGTGTTTGTCCACACGGCACCGGTCGGACAGTCGGTGACGCACACCGCCGGCCGTAACTCGTCTTTCGTGTTCCGGTTTTTGCGTGTCGCCACGTTAGCGGCGCGTCTCGTGCGGTCCGGTGGTCGAGTCGTTCACGGTCGCTCACGGTGGCGCCACATTCCAACCGGCCGTGTAGCTGCCAAGCTGGGGCCAAGCTGGGGCCTAGCTGGGGCCTAGCTGGGGCAGGCTGGGGTTGGCTGGCCGCTCTCTCGGGCCGAGAGCCACTCAGGCCCACGGTCTTCTCATAGATTGGAAGCGGTTGTGACGTTTGTGAAATTTACGGCACCGAAACTACGCGCCACTTTTCCCGGGCCCGGCCCTTTGGCGATAACTGGTGTTTGACTTTTATGCTCGTGTAGTATCGGAAGGAAATACGCAGGGCGCAGCCATCACCTGCGGGTGCCATAGTTCGAGTGTTGAGCCGGTACTGCTGCCTTGTACAAAACGCCGAGGTTTGGCACGACTGTAGGGAGCTTCGAGTGGTCTACCACAACGTTCTGAGTGCCCAGTCATGGACTCGTGTCACGAATAAGGTGCTTTGACGCGAACCGACACTAGCCGACACTGGTCGGCACTAGTCGGCACTAGCCGACATTACTCCGGCCCAGCCGACAGGCTCACAGACGGCGGCGTGTCTCCCAGCCGCCCGCCTCCTCCCCTGTCCTCCCAGCCTCAGCCGACCGCTGATGGCGGCGTGTCTCCCAGCCGCCCGCCTCCTCCCCTTATCCTCCCAGCCCGGCCGACCGCTGATGGCAGCGTGCCTCCCAGCCGCCCGCCTCCTCCCCTTATACTCCCAGCCTCAGCCGACCGCTGATGGCAGCGTGCCTCCCAGCCGCCCGCCTCCTCCCCTGTCCTCCCAGCCTCAGCCGGCCGCTGACGGCGGCGTGTCTCCCAGCTGCCCGCCTCCTCCCCTTATCCTCCCAGCCTCAGCCGACCGCTGACAGCAGCGTGTCTCCCAGCCGCCCGCCTCCTCCCCCTGTCCTCCCAGCCCTGGCCGACCGCTGATGGCAGCGTGTCTCCCAGCCGCCCGGCTCCTCCCCTTATCCTCCCAGCCTCAGCCGACCGCTGACGGCAGCGTGTCTCCCAGCCGCCCCCTCCTCCCCTTATCCTCCCAGCCCGGCCGACCGCTGATGGCAGCGTGTCTCCCAGCCGCCCGCCTCCTCCCCTTATACTCCCAGCCTCAGCCGGCCGCTGACGGCGGCGTGTCTCCCAGCTGCCCGCCTCCTCCCCTTATCCTCCCAGCCTCAGCCGACCGCTGACGGCGGCGTGTCTCCCAGCTGCCCGCCTCCTCCCCTTATCCTCCCAGCCTCAGCCGACCGCTGACGGCAGCGTGTCTCCCAGCCGACCGCCTCCTCCCCTTATACTCCCAGCCTCAGCCGGCCGCTGATGGCCGACGGGCGACATGAATCACCCGGCGACGTTTTGCAGCCGGCATCCGGGGCCGGCGGAAACCCGAGCTTCCCGCGCCGGTCCCGAACGCCGAGACGAGCCGCGTGGGCTAGGCAAACCCAGAGCTTCCCGCGCTGGTCCGGCAGGCCAGCGCCTCCCACGTGGGGGCGGCAAGCTCCGAGCCGCTCGCCACCGCCGACACGGGTCGAAGGCTGTCGGTGGGGTCAAATGTCACATCACAGACAAGACTGGAATGCCAGACACTCGCGACAAGAGTACGTCGCGCATTGGAATATACTGGCAGACTAGACTGGACTACGTTGGAAGACTAGTTCGCGCCACACAGCGAGACAAGACAAGAAGCTCAACTGAGCCGTGGCAAGCCCGAGTGAAGTACGGTTGGCCCGGCAAGGACATGACCAAGAGTTTCAGCCAAGACAGACCAAACGTGAGGCTCATAAATTCCAGGGGGCATGACTCAATGATAAGTTGCCAACTGCGGCCGCAAGTGCTCGTAACTTCCAAGTAGGATAAACTCCAATGATCATAACGTGCGGGCAATCCCGCTGTCCAAGAACAATCAATACTAAATCCCACCGGCACAAATGATTAAGGTTCCACAAGAGTGCAGGGATGTCCGTACACGGTGCCGGCGTGGCCAATGATGTCGCAGCCAGCCGCCAGCGCAGCAGCAGACGCAGCGCCCAGCTGGCAATGACACCAAACAACCGTTTACCTACCAGAGCGGAAAGATAACAAACCTGGCCAAGCTGCCTCAGCTTAGGGGAAGGCGACACATCGGCACCAGATGGGGAGGTGTCTGTGTGCGACTAATCCAAGCCGTGGCGCCGTGTGACATCACAGGCAGTGACGTCACACTGACTGCGGAGTGACGTAACAGCCACTCTGGGCATCTACAGAGTGTCACAGTCGGTGTTGGCCACTCCGGGCCGCCGTAGTGTCGCCGCCAGTGTTGGCGGCGACATATAACCCATAATGTAACAGCCCTCGCATTACGCTGACAGAGCATGCGTCCTCAGGCACTGGTGACATATTTGTCCCAACATATAGCCCATAATGCTACAGCCCTCACGTTACACTGGCGGAGTGCGACCTCAACGGCGGTAGCAGCTGCACAGCTGCCCACTAGATTCACAGCTGGGATGAAGAGGTCGCTGACAGGTGACTACCTCTGTATCGCACCACCGCTGGCCAGTGGATCCGCTGGCGAGGCAGTCGTCGGCCCAACGCTCGCCGGCTGGGGTAGTTAGTTATTGGAGTTTAAGGGCGCATCGACTGCGTCGTCTGCGTAGTCTGGGGTGGAGCCGCCGGCCGAAGTGGCGACCTTCACCTTCACCTCAGCCCGCGGCTGGGACTGAGGGGTCAGCGGATCAGACGCAAGACTCGGCCGGCACACTGACATATGGCCGCTGACGTAGACGGGTCTCGGCGGGGTACGACGGCCCTGCGCCATGAGCGTGGCTCCGCAGTGGGGTCAGGAGGGACGGCCGCGTCGCCGCCGGCCACGTCCGTAACGGCGCCGTGTGCAATGTGCATACACAGCTGCCGAGTGGGCTCAGCGGGTACAGCTGTCGCAGCGTAGCTAGCGACAACCGCAGCCGGCCACAGGGAGCCGCTGGTTGCTGCGGCCCCCGGCCGCCGCACATGGACATCCGGCCTGGACGGAGGCGACAGAGCGAGCTGAGGTGGTGATGACGACGACGACGACGACGACGGCGCCACCCACCATCTGGTCCAGACGTGCTGCACATGTCGGCCGGCCCACCTCTGAGGTGGTGACGACAGCGGTGACCTACACCACCCACCATCTGGTGCAGATGTCGGCGGTGCTGCAGACGCCAGGTTTGCCACCAGTCATCGTCCGACATAGATGTCAGACGAGCTCGAGATGCCCACGGCCAGCCGAGGTCGGACGAGTCCAAGCCAACTGTGTGTTCATCGTGACTGGCCCGAAACCAGTCGGACCGCCAACGGAAGAAGAACCTCGTGTCTTTTACGACACCTTCAACCGCCAGATCATATAGCGCCGCCAACCTCGCACGCCGATTGGTCGCGGGTGGACTCGGTAATGCCGTCGGCTGTGAGATTCGAACCCACAAGAAGAACCTTGGGTTCTTTTATGACGCATTCAACCGCTGGGTCATGTAGCGCCGCCAACCTCTCACGCCGATTGGTCGCGGGTGGACTTAGTAATGCCGTCGGTCGTGAGATTCGAACCCACAATCTTGCGATCAAGAGTCCGACTCTCCACCATCTGAGCTATCGCGGACACCGAGGTCGCCAACAGAGGGGCGGCTGTTCTGTTCATGGTGCGACCGGCGGATCTCGCTGCTCTCGGATTGCTATCCCGGCTTAAGTATTTGATTGGACTAGGAGTATGAACTTGTAGCACTGATTGCAAAACAAAATGCACTCTTCGATGCATAATCACCACAAACACCGAGTGAGTACACAGCATTGGGTGGCATAACTCCGGTACGTCCAAATTCTGGTTTTAGTTGCGATCACGACACGATTATGATCAAGGGTGGATCCATAACTGTCACGGGGACATGTCTGGAGGGGCGCTATTTCTTCGGAGGGGCGTCAATGCGAAAGTACTTGGGGTGCCATCCTATTGAACGTGGCAGGGGTGGGGGCTTCCGACCGCACTGAAAGGGCGCCTATCATCTCACGACGGCGCCGTTTCCTTCCAGAGGGACGCCTATTCATCTCCGAGCGGCGCTTTTTCCCGGACAGAGGAGCCACCTTCCCCGGGGGTCGCATAACCTCAATGCCCTCTGTATTCGTCGCTGATTATGACATGACACAATTTGCTCACTTTCAGGACACAAATGAGTGCATTGCTATTCGGTGTGCGCCAATTTGTGGGTACGGCAAGACACAGCAAAATCCCAGTAATGTGAACCACTGGCTCCGTTTACGCGCGACTGACCTCGACGGGACTAACTGCCGGTCAGTCATTCAGTTAACGGGACGCATTTCGGGCTTATGAACGACGAAAACAAGTCGATACACGAGCAGCAGGGGGACGGGTCAGGGCGCAGCGGCACGGCCGGGTCAGAACGCAGCGCCGCTATCAGGTCGGGTCAGAACGCAGCGGCACGGTCGGGACGGGTCAGGTCTGTACCACGGTCAACGATCTGGCACACATGTCACCGTAGCGGACCCGGGGACGTGGTCATCAGCATCGCTGACCGCAAGCAGGACCAGGTCAGGGTGTGGTGCGAACAGGCGGGCCCGACCCTACAACTGTGTCACCGACCGGGGCGTGGGTCGAGGTCATCAGTGTCACTGATCGCGAACAGAGCCAGGTCGGGGCGTGGCCTGAACACGACGGGCCCTACCCTGCAACTGCGCTACCGACCGGGACGTGGGTCGAGGTCACCAACCCCGGGAGAACATCTAGGCGCGATCACGCTATTGACCAGGACATGGACTGAGGTGACCAGGCTAGTGAAACACTCGGACACAGTCAGGCTGTGCAACTGGCGACCGCTGGCGCCACGCAGACGGCCGGACCGCCGGACGGCCGGACCGCCAGACCGCCACAAGCCACACGGCAATCAGCTGACCGAGGCGGACCAGCGCCGCACAGTCGCGAGTCAGTGTGTGTCCACGGCGGGACCGCGGGCGGCCGAGACGCCGGGCGCGCTGCTGGGAAAATAAACACGGCCGCCGGCACGGACCGCGACCTGGCCGACGGAGCACCTCCCACGGCCGAGAAACACCGTGTCACGTCGTCCCGACACGTTGTACCGGCCGACCACCCGGCGCTCCGACGTGTCCCACCGCGGGACCGACAGGCGACCATAGAACGCTGATCACGCACACGGAGGTCACGCAGGGGCTTCGGTGCATTTGGATTGGATTGTGGCTTTACGACGCACTGACCAGCTGAGGCCATATGGCGCCAGCTGCCTCTCACCCTGGCAGGAAGGGCGGGTATTGCGGGGAATCGAACCCCGTACCTTTGGCTTGCCAGACGCTCAGCTTAACCACTGAGCTTCCGACGCCCCGGATTCGGTGGAAGTGTCTCGATTTGCAGGGAATTGGCGGAGAAGAGGAAACATGGGTGCTTTTACTACCCAATCGACTACTAGCCGACATAGAGTCGCCATCCTCCCACGCCAATTTGTATCTGATGGACTCGGCAGTGGCCGGTTGTGGGATTCGAGCCCACGATCTTACGATCAAGAGTCCAGTTCCGTACATCTCAACTCCAAGGATGGGCGAACGCAAGGTAGCACGATAAATTGAAACCAGAATCTGATACGAAGAACAGCCCAAGAGCTCCAGGCATCCACCTGGTCCACCCAAACAGACCATCTGTCGGGCCGACAGAGTCCAGATATTCACCGGGTCCATACATCAATCACGCGGAGCACAAACGCTGATCCAATCCTCTCGCCCGGCGAGAGGACCGGGTCAGAGGTCAGCCCCAGACAACGTATCCGTCAACAGCAGAACAGCACCACAGGTGGTCGCCAGACAGACCTCCCAGCCATCAGACAACGTATCCGTCAACAGCAGAGCAGCACCACGGGCGGTCGGCAGGCAGTAGGCAGTCCATAATGTCCGCATGTCCTGCATGTCCTGCAGCGGACAGCCGCCCGTCCACAACACCCACACGCCATACCCGGACGGTGACCTCGGCGGCCGCCGTCTCCGCGCGCGCTCCAGAAAAGGATACGTATATCCGGTCGTGGTCGTATCGCACGTGCAGAGTTCTGTTGATGCCGGTCTCGTCGATGTCGGAGATTACGGTCATGTCCGGCACGCCGTCCTCCGGCCGTGTCCCTGGAACAAGGTCACCAGAGGTCACAAAAGGTCACCACAGGTCGTGTGGCAAAGATGTCCGACACGCCGTCCTCCGGCCGTGTCCCTGGAACAAGGTCACCAGAGGTCACAAAAGGTCATCACAGGTCATGTGGCAAAGATGTCCGGCACGCCGTCCTTCGGCCGTGTCCCTGGAACAAGGTCACCAAAGGTCACCACAGGTCGTGTGGTAAAGATGTCCGGCACGCCGTCCTCCGGCCGTGTCCCTAGAGCAATGTCAGCAGAGGTCACCACAGGTCGTGTGGCGGAGATGTCCGACACACCGTCCACTACAGAAAGCTACAGACGACCCTGCAATGCACGGGGTAAACGGACCATGGGTCGAGTTTCCTTCCTCTTTCCTTCCTTCCTTACTATTTTTTATCTCCATATTGAACTGATTTTCGCCATCCCACAACACTTTTTGAGGTCACCGACTTTGGCATTCCCCAGCCTACTCCACATTGTTTTCAAGGCTCTGCTCGCGAACGAGATCGCAATACTTCACAGGCAATTTAATTGTTCCCAGAGTTCCTTCATTTGTTCAGAGTCCATGCTAAACAAAGGTGGCAGTGCATATTGATCGTGAGGAGTGCACGATATGGCAATTGACAAATTGGTTGGTTATTGGTTGGTTATTGGTTTTACGACACATCGACCGTTGAATCATGCGGCGTCGCCAATCCCTCACGCCGATTGGTAGCGGGCGAAGGGTAGCGACAGGTGGAACACGAACCCACAACCTTTGGATTGTGAGACGAGCAAATACTCCTAGACTGCTCTTCCTCCAATTGACAAATTGGTGGCATTCAATATGAGACACTTTGCTCATATGAATCTATGATTAAACAAACAACAAAGAACGAGTGGAACATAATGCACCGCTCGTGGATTTTACGAGAAGTTCGCGTCGTCCACAAAACACTCGAGCTTCATTGAAGACATTCTTTAACTTCCAAACTACTCTATCTCTGCTCACGTGTAAAATTAGAGGCCGGTGTTTAAAGCACGCCTCACCGCGTCACGAGTGCGGAATTTATCGGCACAAGGTCACAACATGCCGCACGTTGTACGTTACTCGCGGATTTGGGTTCACTCATTCGAAAACCAATCCTTACAAAAATTCACACTCACGGTCACATTCAACATCATGTTGGAGGTGTGCTTTAGATCCCAGACACTCCTGCCAGATATGCAGCGACCTCGGGCCCAGAGACGGTAATAAAGTTCGGAGGGGTTTCAGGAGGGAAATTCTGATGATACTTTTGGTAGGGCATCGAAGCCTACTGTATTCATTGTTCATCGTGTAGTTGGCAACGTCAAACTCCAGATTCATCGTAACCAAATCCATAAATATGCGAAATAACGCTAGGAAACGACTTCCTGAGTTCCTACTGGTCTTGCTCCCGAAGAATGCTGCAGCACAAGCGTTGCGAAAAGGAGACGAGCGTGCAATCTTCCATAACAGGATGGGATTGCCCCCCTCTATAACGAGCACGCATTTGAGAATAATCCACCGGCATGCAAGGCTGTAAACGATATCAAACCGGTCCCGTGTCATTCCAAGAACTTCCAAACACACTATTTTGGTGGAAAGAGTGCCGACTAAATAATGTTCCCCGGCATTCCGATGGGCGAAGCGGCTGGTGCTTACGTTCCCGTTATAACCACTTGGTGGCTTCGGTAATGGACAGCGGCCGGTCGCCACACGGTCTTTGTCGTCCCCCCCCCCCTACACCTGATACTTTGTCGGACGGTGCTCCCACGGCGGCGGGGTAGACACGAATACAGCGCGCGCAGGTCAACAGAGTCACAGCGCGCCAAAGCATAGATGCAACAGGCGGGGTATGCACAGACAATTCCTGATTGTATTTCAGGAAGCATCCCACCATGACTTGTGTTCGTGTTCGTACGTCTGGTATCAAAACAATGTGTAGTGCATATATTTATATTAATCCAAATCGCTGGAAAAGGATTAGTCTTGCTAACATCATACTGATACAAAGTTTATCTTACGAGTCAATGAATGGGGACTTTTGTAACTAATATCTGTGCGACCATTGTGATGGCTCGATTCCGTTGATGCAAGAGGCAATCGAAAGCTTAGTAAGTTTGACTGAGCGCAACTTATCGTGTGGACCCAGAGGTCATCGAACATGCTACCAGGATACTAAAGTCGAAGTATTTCGTGGCAAGTTGTCCTTCACGTCAGCCCAGGGGCTCTTCACTTCAGCTCGGGACACTCACCGGCCGCCCAAAGGCCCCTGGAGCACCGAACTCCTGAAGGTGCTTCGTCACGGCCTGTGTTCAAACACGTGTTCAACTACCCGCTGGGGACTTTTCAGGCCCAAGGGGGCCTGACGCTATAACCCCCTCTGGATTAGCCTTTCACCAGTACACACACAACACGGCCACGTGTCTACTATACTTACATGACCCACACAGCACTACCACGTGTGTGCTATACTGACATGACCCACACACCACGACCACGTTTGTACAATATTGGCATGACCGATACAACAGGATCACATATCTATCATATTGTACCATATTGATGTGACCCACACAGCACGACCACGTGGGTACTATACTGACATGACCCACACAACACTACCACGTGTACCATATTGATATGACCCACACAGCACGACCACGCCCCTTCACAAAGAGAGTCTGCCGAGCGTGGAACAATCTGCCTCCAGATGTGACGAACTCCGGTGGCTACAATGTGTTCAGTAGGAGGCTTTCGGTCATGCTGCGCATGTCCGGGCTGTAATTTCCGGCCTCCGGAACGTCGCTTACATCAGCACCGTGATGCCACTCGTTATCGCGTACGCTCGTGACGATGGCCTGCGCTGCACATTAGTGCACTAGTGTAACGGAAGCTGAAAACTCCAGCTCGGGAGGATCCGACATACATTACATTACGTGTCTACAGTACTGACATAACCCACACAACACGACTACGTGTCTACCATACTGGCATTACCTACACAACACGACTACGTATCTACCATATTGACATGACCCACACAACACGACTACGTGTCTACCGTACTGACACGACAAACACAACAAGACCACGTGTGCACCGTATTGACATGACCCAACACAACACGAACACGCCAACTCATAAGTACACGAACTTGCACTGCTTTTACTCGTTCGCATACTTTTCTGTTTTATTACGTTCTAGCGATGTGCTGCAGTGCTTTATCGCAGCGGCCGCCAATACCAGTGGTGAATTGCCGCCCTGGGAACCAGCCGAGCAGCGAGTATCGGGGGCCACGGAGTGGAGCGAGCCGCTGAGATAATAACGCCAGCTTCGGAACTCCCGGAGCGCCGATCTATCTTAGCGTCACCCTCAATGCATGCTGGCGCTTGACATGATTTTATCCAGCGCACTTCCATTCCTTGCACGCAGCATATATGCTGGGGAAGCATATGCTTTTGTGTGTAAAATTCCTACAAGCTCGCAATAAGGGCACTGCAACTAAATCTGTACGTAGAGTGTAGACAGAGTGGTGCCGGCACGGTCAATTCTGGTCCCGATCGTGTATATAGAGTATAGACAGGGTGGTGTCGGTACGGTCCGTGGTGGTCCCGATCGTGTATATAGAGTATAGACAGGGTGGTGTCGGTACGTCCGTGGTGGTCCAGACCGTGTATATAGAGCATAGACAGGGTAGTGTCTGTATAGAGTATAGACAGGGTGTTGTCTATATAGAGTATAGACAGGGTGGTGTCGGTACGGTCAATACTGGTCCAGACCATGTATATATAGCATAGACAGGGTGGTGTCTATATATAGTATAGACAGGGTGGTGTGGTGGTGGATTGGAGTTCAGGGGCGCGTCGACATCAAGGGCCACTTTGCGCCCATAACTAAATTTTAATCACTCTACGGTGCTGCTATCCTATCTTGCTATCTATCTTCACGGGTGTGGGTATATCACGTCAAGGCGAGCTTGTCGAATGAACGTAAAAATATTCCCAGACGCCACGATCTCAGAGTCGTTCCCTATAAGCATACGTAAAGAGGAGTCGGTATTCAACCGCCCTAAAATCTGGCGTCGTAGAGGATCTAGTAGCCAACTAAGGATACGTAGAGGATCTACAGCCAACTAAAATATGGTAGACGGTAAGCGGGTAAGAGCAGCGCGGACATAGAGGTCGGCCGTCACCGGTAAACATGTAACTATGTGTTGCGAATGTATGACCTCTTCTCAATCGGAAAAAGTATTACTTCTTCCCGGCGTTTGGTTCGGTGAGAGGAAAGCCACTTTCCTAGTGTCGATTTTAAAATTATGAGCTTACTACACTTGGAATTCCAGGTTCGTTGCCATTCTGACCGTATATTTGATAATATAGTTGGGTATAGATCCCTAGGAGGGACCCGTAGACGGACCACACGGCTATTACCAATGGCGTGTTTGGTGGTAATGTCGGCAGCTTCGTTTCCCGCGAGTCCAACATGGCTGGGAATCCAACAGAACACGACATTTCTGCTGACGTCATCTAGGGATTTTACGACTTTGGTAATCCTCCGAACAAGTCGGTTATCCTTGTTAAAGGTGTTCAGTGCCAGGAGACTCCCCAAAGAGTCTGTGAAAACCACGTGTTTTGTGGACCGGTCTTTCTGTATAAAATAGAGGGCTTGCAGAATGGCATACAGTTCGGCAGTAAAAATCGATGTTTGCGTCGGTAAACAAAAAGATCGAACACCTTGTCTACTTACGAAAGCACACCCGACACCAGAGGCCGCCTTTGAGCCGTCTGCGTAAATGCGTGAAAAGTCGTGATATTCTTGTATTTTTTCCAATGCTAACATGCGGAGTTCCTCTGGGCTTACCTGCCCTTTCTTTGAGCAGATTAGAGTCATGTCAGTTTTCAATGGGACAACATGCCACGGGGGAGTGCTCTGAGTGATTACACGTGTTACGGAACGCGGCCGGATATTGCATTATCGAAGAATCGGGGACATACGAGTGGAAAACGGTAATCCACGCTGAGTAATGTGACGTGCTCTTGATGTTTCTGAAAATATCCACCGATAGGCTGGATTGTTCCGGTCCTGTGCGACATTACATGCATATCTCGCGCCCAATAACTTACGGTGTGTGGCACAAGAGGTGGCTCGTCTACTTCTACCAATACACTAGCAGCCGGCGAGGTGCGAAAGGACAGAGTGGTGTCTATATATAGTATATACAGGGTGGTGTCGGTGCGGTCCGCGCCGGTCCAGACCGAGGACACCAGACCACCGACGGACCGGTGGCGACGCGTCACACCACGATGACCTTGGTCCCGTCGCACGACGGCACCGGACAATGGCTCTCACATCTCACGCGGATGGCCCCACACACAACTAGTGTGCCGGGGAAACCGACAGGTAGCGCGAGGCCGAGGCGGCAGCACATAGCGGGACTGCGGCGCTACCTGGTCGGGGTGTCAGGCGGGCAGTGATGGGCCGACCGCCGCCACCGATCACGCGGCAGTGCCAGACTGATCACCTCTGATCTAGAGACCGTGATGGGCACTGTCGACCACCTCTGATCTAGAGGCCGTGATGTACACCGCCGACCCCCTCTGATCTAGAGACCGTGATGTACACCGCCGACCCCCTCTGATCTAGAGACTGTGATGTACACCGCCGACCCACTCTGATCTAGAGACCGTGATGTACACCGCCGACCCACTCTGATCTAGAGACCGTGATGTACACCGCCGACCACCTCTGACCTAGAGACCGCGATGGGCACTGACACTAAACACTGCGCAACATTGCTTGGACCATCGCCTCTGACTTGAAATCGTGCATCCATTTGGACTGGGAGGGTGCCGATTCTGCTTGATTCACGACGAGCTCAGGTAGCACACTGACATGTTCAGACATGCCCGATCAGTCGGAATTTACCGAGGCCCTCCAGGTACCACACTAACATGTCCAGATGCAGATCATCTAACATCAGCTAGACATGCCCGAGGCCCTCCAGGTACCACACTAACATGTCCAGATGCAGATCATCAGCTAGACATTCCCGAGGCCCTCCAGGTACCACACTAACATGTCCAGATGCAGATCATCAGCTAGGCATGCCTGAGGCCCTCCAGGCGGCCGTTGGGATAATTGGTATGTCATGCTGGCGTCCAACTTATTAGGTGATTCATTTTCGGAAGAGGCCTGACGCAGACGCACCGCGGCCATCTTCCGACAAAGGCGCACGCTCTCGACACGAAGGGGCTGACGCCAGCTGCGCAATGCTGCCACTGTAATGTCCCCACCACTCGGTCTCACCGCGTCTCGGCGCCGTACGAACACAAGCAAACGCGACCAGTACACAGGCTGGTTCTGCCCCGGAAGCACCAGCTCCGGGGCCGAACCAGCCTGTGACCAGAAGCACAGATCCGGCTTGTGTAGGATGTGCAACGAACTGCATCGCACATGCAGCTGCAATGTGAATCGCGTCCAATCTGCATGCATACACTTGTTTTACATCACATCACGCGACGAATGACAAACTGCATCGCATGCTCAGCTTCCGGCCTGTTATGATAGCGAAAGCAAACAATTGCGTCATGACCGACACCATTAGTCGTCCCGAGCTGTTCTGACGCCTGAGACCTAGGGGAGGGGGGGGGCGGTTGGCCTGGCCATCCGACACGCGTCTTGTTTGTTTATTGGGTGGTTCACGACGCACTGTATGCATGCACGTGCACATCGCATCATGCGATGAATGACAAACTGCATCGCATGTACAGCTTCCGGCCTGTTTAAGTGTCGTCTTTAAGTGCATTTCATTTAAGCGAAGTTCAAATTAAGACGCAATTCCATCGCGAAGCTAAAAAATGCTGATCTTCGGCATTTCATTTCCAGGACATAGAGATAGCTTTATGTCAAATTAGTCCACGATCTCAATACTAGGAGCAATTTTGTCCAGTACACGGCGTAGGACAACATGAGTTCCCACGTGAGCAATTCACTTCCCATGACGTGCCATTTGTATCACACCAAAGGTATTCTCAGCGCACAATACTAACATTCCTCATGGGATATGCCGCCACGTTCGGCGTAGTATTATTATACGCTCCGCGTGCAGTCATCCCCTCTTCCAGCGTGCAGTCATCCCCTCTTCCCATATACTGCGATCCCCTTTACCCACGCACAGCCATCCCCTCTTTCCGCGTGCAGCCATTCCTCTTCTCGTGTACAGCCATCCCATCCCCTCTTCCCGCGTGCAGCCATTCCTCTTCTCGTGTACAGCCATCCCCTCTTCCCTCGCACAGCTACGTCCCGAGTCCTCTTCGCAGACAATGGTGGGAGGACGACCAAACAGCGCATCGGCCACAGCCCCATTCCAGTCATGCCATCGCAAGGTGAAGACGCCAACACCTTCCAGGAACCTCTCACGCGCCGCAATGGCCGACAGAGGCACCAATCCCGGCAGGCACGCTTACCCCGCTTCGTTGGCCGCCCAACGCGTTCAGCCGCTGCTAAAATACACATTTATGGACAGATGCCACGCCAACAACAAAATAATTACATTTGCCCGGCGCAAGTCGGCGGCAGAAGAGCTGGCGCAGCGCCAGCCAGTGCTGCCGGTCGGCACGGAGTAACGGCCAAAGTATGACCTAGTGGAGCAGTTGAGCCCTTTTTCCAAGGTCGCAGCAGGTGAATAAGGAGAATGCCTGCCTGCGCAGATGTGGCCTGGGTAGGTCGTTGGTAAACGGGGCGATTTTGCAGGTAGGTTTCGCCGCATGCAAATATGCAAAGCCTGACACAAACCCCATTACAGCTGCTCCAGTTCCCGATGTCAATTGCAGTCTGCTACGTCTGCAATAGGCCGGGACCCCTTCGCGCTACAGTCTACTAGGTCTGTGATAGACCGGAACTCCTTTCGACATCCCCACCCTTTCCACCACCCCCTCCAAATATCCGGCATCTATCACTGAACAATAACGGCCTAAACTGATGTCAACAGTGCATGATCGGATAGTGACACGGAAAATGACAGCATACCAGAGTTGATTGTGGTGGTTATGATGTCCCCCGGAATACTAGATTAACACCCACAGACATGTTCCATGGAATCTGCATCGCGTCCTACCGACATCCGAAACAATAAATAAATACCTAAATTGTGTCACTTACGTCAGAAGTGCTCCACCCCTGGTGACCTCCCTACAAAGTGCGTGGAGTGGTGTCTAGAAGATAAGCACAACTGTAGTAGCCAGTTACCAATTGTGCTTCGAGCACAATCGCAGAACATCGGAGGAGCAAAAATATGCCTGCATCGTGTTGAAAAAGAAACTCAACCGAAAGAGAGAAAAACACATAAATCACGCGAAGTATAACAAAATAATGGTTGAATAGATGCTCCGACTATGTGACTAAACTTAAGCTCTGTAAATGTTCATAGAGAAAACGCACAATTAGGAAGGAGGCTGTCTCTGGTGCGTTCAATTCCCGTCTGGTCGGCAGGGCAGGGCGACTGGATAGAGGAAGGTTTGTCTCTGATGCGCCCAGTTGCCGTCTCGTGGACGGGAACCTACCCCACCCCTCCACTCAGTCCCTCTATCCAATTTGTACCAATTCCTCCTCTTTGCTACAATATCGCTCGCCTCCATCCCCTTTAATACAATCGGTCCACATTTTTCAGTTGCCACCCCTCGTTCGCAATACGTATCTTTTATCAATTGTACCAGTAGGTATTTGATACACTACAGGTTCTGCTCGCTTAGGCGAGTCTTTGTGATATAAATATGACAGGCGAATCTCTGCTCGCTTAGGCGAGTCTCTGATGACACTGCCTAAAAACATCTGGCAAAGTGACAAAAATGTATGCCAAAAGGCGTGCAATCCATAACTTTGTATCGATGAAAGATGGTTTAACAACAAATACACAAGGAAAAAAACATCTCTAAGAATGCAGCGTTACTATATAGTTCTTGGCAACCCGTATCTGGGCAGTTTCAGTATTATGCAGCATTCTCATGCATCGACCAGTCATCACCCGTGACATCACCGTCATAAGTCATATACTCTGTCGCCACTTTCGTTCGATTCGACCAGCAATGATTCGTCGATCCAACCGATAACCGGATATGGGCACGCGCCGGGAGCGTCCAGCGGGGAGTGCCACGTCGGGAGTGCCCATCGGCGAGTGCCACGTCAGTAGTGTCCAGCGGTGAGTACCAACCACGTCAGGAGTGTCCAGCGGTGAGTACCAACCACGTCAGGAGTGTCCAGCGGTGAATGCCACGTCAGTAGTGTCCAGCGGTGAGTACCAACCACGTCAGGAGTGTCCAGCGGTGAATGCCACGTCAGTAGTGTCCAGCGGTGAATGCCACGTCAGTAGTGTCCAGCGGTGAGTACCAACCACGTCAGGAGTGTCCAGCGGTGAGTACCAACCACGTCGGGAGTGCCCATCGGTGAATGCCACGTCAGTAGTGTCCAGCGGTGAGTGGCACGTCAGGAGTGCTCAGCGGCCAGTTCGGCTGGAATGGCACGTGCGTTAAGACGCCACCATGGCCGCACCAGGTCCGACCTGCTACGCCGAACGGCACGCGCCGCCGCATTCCCCATTTAATGACAGCCGGGCGTCCTGCGGCAGCCGGACACCACCAGCCGCCGAGGTCTGCCGCCACACCCGGCGCCCCCCCCCCCCGCTATTTGCGCTTCGAGGACGAGCGGCTGTACTGGTGTCGGGCGGTATGACTGCGGCCGACTGTATAGTAGACACACCACCGATACGGACTGTCGCCCGGCTGTACCGGTGTCCAACACGGACTGTAGCCCGGCTGTACTGGTGTCCAACACGGACTGTGGCCCGGCTGTACTGGTGTCCAACACGGACTGTGGCCGGCTGTACTGATGTCCAACACGGACTGTCGCCCGGCTGTACTGGTGTCCAACACGGACTGTGGCCGGCTGTACTGATGTCCAACACGGACTGTCGCCCGGCTGTACTGATGTCCAACACGGACTGTCGCCCGGCTGTACTGATGTGCCAACACGGACTGTGGCCCGGCTGTACTGATGGTCCAACACGGACTGTGGCCCGGCTGTACTGATGTCCAACACGGACTGTGGCCCGGCTGTACTGGTGTCCAACACGGACTGTGGCCCGGCTGTACTGATGTGCCAACACGGACTGTGGCGCCGGCTGTACTGATGTCCAACACGGACTGTGGCCCGGCTGTACTGATGTCCAACACGGACTGTCGCCCGGCTGTACTGATGTCCAACACGGACTGTGGCCCGGCTGACTACCGCCCGGCTGTACTGGTGTCCAACACGGACTGTGGCCCGGCTGTACTGATGTCCAACACGGACTGTGGCCCGGCTGTACTGGTGTCCAACACGGGCTGTGGCCGGCTGTACTGATGTCCAACACGGACTGTGGCCCTGCTGTACTGATGTCCAACACGGACTGTGGCCCGGCTGTACTGGTGTCCAACACGGACTGTGGCCCGGCTGTACTGATGTCCAACACGGACTGTGGCCCGGCTGTACTGGTGTCCAACACGGACTGTGGCCCGGCTGTACTGGTGTCCAACACGGACTATGGCCCTGCTGTACTGGTGTCCAACACGGACTGTAGCCCGGCTGTACTGGTGTCCAACACGGACTGTGGCCCGGCTGTACTGGTGTCCAACACGGACTGTGGGCCGGCTGTACTGCTGTCCAACACAGACTGTGGCCGGCTGTACTGGTGTCCAACACGGACTGTGGCCCGGCTGTACTGGTGTCCAACACGGACTGTGGCCGGCTGTACTGGTGTCCAACACGGACTATGGCCCGGCTGTACTAGTGTCCAACACGGACTGTGGCCCGGCTGTACTGATGTCCAACACGGACTGTCGCCCGGCTGTACTGGTGTCCAACACGGACTGTGGCCGGCTGTACTGGTGTCCAACACGGGCTGTGGCCGGCTGTACTGGTGTCCAACACGGACTGTGGCCCGGCTGTACTGGTGTCCAACACGGACTGTAGCCCGGCTGTACTGGTGTCCAACACGGACTGTGGCCCGGCTGTACTCGTGTCGACAGAGCCTGTCGCTGCGGCGACTCCGTGCCAAGACCGGCCTCCGAACATTCTGAAGGTCGCCACGTTCGGTCATGGAGTCCAGGTCCGAGAACGCCAGCGGCCAGACAAACACCCAGAGACATTCACAGAGCGGGCGGGCCCGAGGTGCCGCTGACGGGCGACCGCGCCACATGGGAACACAGCCCGCTACAGCTGCACACGCGTGGGTCACACCGCAGATGGACATATCTCGCCACATCACACATACACACACACACAGGGACATAGCGACACGCAGACATAACGACACACACAGATACAAACACCCGCAGATGGACACATCTCGCCACATCACACATACACACACACACAGGGAGAGGCATAGCGACACGCAGACATAACGACACACACATATACAAACACTTATATACACACAAACATAACGACACACACATATACAAACACTTATATACACACAAACATAACGACACACACATATACAAACACTTATATACACACAAACATAACGACACACACAGATGGGGCGGGGATGGCCGAGTGGTTAAGGTGCCGGGCTATGGGTACCAAAGGTCCCAGGTTCGACTCTAGCGCCACTCAGGATATTTCCCAATTCCGCGGCGAAACAGTGTGGGCGGCGTCATTAGCCGTGAATGTGCGTAAAGTGTGTCGTGAACCAACTAATAAACAGACACACACAGATACAAACATATATGCACACAGACACTCCAGATGCACAGGACCTCGAGATGCTACAGGGCCCCTTGAGTGGAATTGGCAGGGCCCATGAGGTTTCAGGGCCTCTGAAGTTTCAGGGACCTCTGGGGCACTTTGTAACTTACTAGAGCCCTTTGCAATGATGGGGCCCTCTCTGTTGCCACGCCCTCTGGGTTGCCAGACCCCAAGAGATGCTTTGGCCCCCAAGTTGCCCCTTCCTTTCACACCTCTCTTGAGATTCCAAGGTACCCCTCCAGCTATCAGGGTGCCCCCCCGGTTTCCAGAGTTTCTCTCTCCAAATCTTCAGGAGCGTCTTCTCCGAGTTTCCAGGTTCCTCACCCTCAGCTTCTAAGGCCCCTCCCCAGACTTTCCAGCGTGACCTGCACGTCAAAGTGCCCTCCGAGCCGTCAGACGGGTCCCGTAAAGGTGAAAAGTCTCATGGTCCCCAAGTGACCCCCAAGAGATCTCTGTAGGAGCACCACCAGACTGCTCGGAGTAGGTGGGGCTGCCACTTCATCTTCATCACACTGGCTACACCACTGCCGTTGCGTTCAACAAGGCGGTCATCCCGAGTGGCACGAATACTCTCCCATCACCCTAAATACCCTTCCCTACGATGCCCGCCCTTCCTGCCAGGGTGAGAGGTAGGCGACGCCATATGGCCTCAGCTGCTGAGTGCGTCGTAAAGCCACAACCCACCCTCAATACCTTCTGGAATCGGTAGCCCTGGAGCACGCTCCAGCACCCCTGCACCTTCCACACTGTGCGGTCGTAGGGAACGTACAGCACGTGCTTTCCTGGCGTGACCTTATCGGTATCCGTGCACTTGGTCCCAAAACACCAACGATGCCAGTTGGCGGTACCGGTACCCATGGCCATGCTACAGCGAAGTCTATCTTTCAACAAAAATTTAAAGAAATGGTGCGAGATCGAGACGAAAGGTACAAACCGCCTGCGTCCTTAACCAGCGTCGTCTCTCCTGTCAGATCCTCACACTCCGTCTCAGGGGGGGGCGGATAGTAATACCCTTCTAAAACTAAACTAAGCGAAGCACGATAACGAAAGAGATGTCATAGGAAAGCGCTCGACGAGTAAGGCCCGGGTCTACCCCGCAAAACAATTTTCCCCCAAAAGTGACGTTACTAGGGGGGCTGGATTCTCAAAATTCACGACTTACATTATGTTTTTGGCTCTGGGGAGTTAATTTTTGGAGATATTTGAAGAAAGGCTATTTGGAATCAGAAAAGGACAGCGAAATCAACCAGGCCTAACACTTTTTCCCCCAAAATAATTTTCCTTTTTATTTAGAAATTGAGTTTTCAAATTTCCTTTAATTTCACTTTTCTAATGGGTAGAGCAGACCGAGAAACGTTGTTGGAAGTCAACTTGCACTAATAAAAAATGCTTACTTTAGCCACAATCTTCGATTTGAAGTCCAACAGGCAAATATGGAAAATTTATAAGTAGTCAAAAAGTGAAAACATGAAAAATTACTCTCGTACGTTTTGTTGCATCCTAAAGATAAGCAAACGCAAACGTATTAAAATATCTGTATCCGTTAAAGAGAAACGACTGGTCGAACGTTTTTGGTGGTGACCTCACTTGACCTTGACTAACTCGTTGACCCAAGATGACCTGACTTCAAAATGTTGAAGCAGCATGCCAAATTGATGTGGGAAAGGGTATGCCGAATTTTGGCGCGCTGCCGCGCGCTGTTCGTTTATTATCCGCGAGAAACCTGAGAGGGCGGTTGAAGACCCACCGAGAAGGTACGGGGTTAATGCTTGCGCCTTTTGCGTCTCAGCTTGGCCGGTACGCTGGCATTCAGTGACGTCACGCCAATCAGGAGCCGTACTTTGGTCACGTGACTTAAAACTACAGCTAACATCAACGTATCGAAACATTTCGAGGATACAATGCGTGAAACAAACCGAGGAATGTTTGGCATATTTCATCGCCTTGGAAGACGTAACATACCTTTTGGAGTAAAACAACCAGTCCAGTGCAACGGGTCGGGCGGTAAAATTAAGGTAAATTGCACCATTGGCTTTCAACCGATGGAACAATGAAGTGCAATACTTCAACCTATCTGGCTACCACTAAATTACATAGACCCAGGAACGGGGGAAGGGGTGGCAGGCAGGAGCCATATCTGCCACTTGTTAAGGTGGCGAGGCCAGCAATTTGTAAGTCTCCCTCCACTTTTATAGAATATAAACCTTCGTCGGCTACGTTTCGGCATCATTTCATACATGACTTCGCAACTTAAACCACCGTAGCAAACCATTGTCTTGCCGATAGACGTATCTATTTTAATACTTTTGCACAATAAAAAAACAACTATGTTGCCCAAAAACTTGAAAGTTTTCGGTCTTGACAAAGACAAAGTCACGAGGCGTTCGGGATTGGAGGATATTCGTGGCGTGTGTTGCGTCCGGGGCGAAATTCTTGACATTAAGCACAAAATAACCAACAAATTAACCGCTTTGGAGGCTTGCAAAATCCTGTAGTGGTTCAGCAGCTGAAAATTTCATGCTAAACTCCTCCAACCATTTTGTCCAGCCCTCCAAAGTTATTTCCACACCCATGTACGCCCAATTGGCACAGATTGGATTTAATTTTAGGCATGCTAGAAGCAATTAGTATTTGATAGGACTGTAAAATGTCTCCATCGAGGATAGATATGCACCAACGGCGAGCCTTCTCCACACCTACGGGTAGACCCGCAGTGCAGCGGTGATCTGTATAATCATATAGGGCATCCTGACTTGGTTCGTCGTTGTACAAGCAACGGAACATGTAAAAACTGATCTCAGAAGACACCAGGCATTAATCTGACAAGCAGCTTCCAGCGAACATTTTTATGAGTAAATACAGTATTGGCTCATTTGTATTGGCGGGACTTGGTTGTCTACGAGATATGCATAGCAGTGGCCTAGCCCTGTCTTGAGAACCCTCCACGACCACGTTACAGATCCGGCGAGTGGCTCAGATCCCAGCAAGACTTGGAGGCACACCGGCCAGTGCAGACGCCACCGACCACGGTGCAAATCAGTCGGCCGTGCACGTCTTAAGACCCACCAGAGCCCATACCGACCACTCTAACATCACCGCCGCGTGGCCGCTGCGGAAGATCTCGGCCATGTACGTCTTAAGACCCACCAGAGCCCATACCGACCACTCTAACATCACCGCCGCGTGGCCGCTGCGGAAGATCTCGGCCATCACACCGTTGTTGTCACGGCCCGGGCCCGGACCGACAGGGAGATTACCTACAAAACGAGGACATCTGGGGAGCCTTGACGTCCGTATATCCGTGTCAGTGTTATCAGTATGTACCTCCGCCGGCAGGATCCCCCGGGCACATGACAGTCTTTCACTTGGCCAATGCTCTGAAATAAAGTTGGGTTGGATGTCCGATGTGGAAAAAAATTGCAGGGATGAGGAATGTAAAATAGAGAGGTACGTAGACATACATTTTAGGTACATGAAACGTTGGATCCCAACTAGAGCTATTGAATTTAGTTGAAGGAGCTATTGAATTTAGTTGAAGGAGCTATGGAATTTAGTTGAAGGAGCTATTTTCATGTTTTTTTTTATTTAAAACTGGGAAGCATTTTTTTAATCCAATATCTACGGCTGATAAAAATAGATACATCCTGCATGATCCTATCCTCTAGCATACACACCATTGACGAGTAGCTTGGTATAATTGCGTAGAAAAGATATCGGAAACGATACAAGAAAAGCTGTGCTAGGTGCCAACCTGCATCCAACCGCAGAAATTTGAAAACCGCGCACTTGGCTAGTGGGCGTGCAACTGCGGCCGAAGCATGTACTCTGCACAGGCGTCGCTGGCGTCCAGCAAACTTGAGGGCACCTCGAGAACCCTTCCGGGTCCGCAGAACACAACAGGCCGCGGCTTCCTCCAACGGTCCGCCAACGGTCGTCAGGGGCTCAGCTGTGCCGGGCCGGGGGGGAGGGGGGGGGGGGCGAGCCGGGCTGTTTACACGTGGACCACGTCGCTGGGCGGCAGGTGGACGGCCCACCTGTCCCCTCCCCTCCCCCTCCTCCGCCGCTCACCTGCTGCCCCGACGTCACGTGGTGGACGGAGGACCTTGCGAGGGACGCCGGGGAGGAGAAAGCAGCTGGGACTGACCAGTGTGTATCAAACAGCTGACGAAGGTCCGACCGTGGACTGCCGGTCACGGACCGACGGCAGCTGGTCAACACACACCTCTCGCGGCGAATCGTCCTGCACGCCTGTATCGGCATGGGCGCTCAATGACCAAACCTGGCCGATGCGCCCTAAAACTCAAACAACCGACCAGCCAGCCTGTATTGGCCACTGCACCGGCACCCCTGTAATCGCACGTGAGGACAAGCTCGGATGCGACGGAGGTGGGGAGGCGGAACATGTGCCGGCGGGACCAGAGCGGGTGCGGTGGCCGTGCCGGCAGGTGCGTGAGCGCGCGCGCCGGGCACGCGAGCTCACCAAGAATGTTCGTTAACCACCAGCACGTTAATGATCAGCTGGCGAGTGTCGAGAGATAGTGGCACGCCAACTGAGCAGCAGGCCGTCCCCTGCGGGGGTTATGGAGAGAGAGAGAGTGGAGAGAGGGGAAGAGAGAGATAACCTATCTGGCTGCCTGTCTTTCTGTCTGTCTGTCTGTCTATGTATCTCTGTCTCTGTCTCTGTCCTGTTTCAGTCTACATATCTGTCCTTGTATCGGCTTCTGTCTATGCCTATTCATCGGCCTCTGCCTCTACCTTTTCACCTGCCTCTGCCTCTACATCTGCGTTTCCCTCTGTCTCTATCTCTATTTCTGTCTCTGCCTCTGCCCCTACCTTTTACTCTGTCTCTATCACTATCTCTGTGTCTGTCTCTTCCTCTACCCCTATCTCTGTCTCTTCCTCTATCCCTATATCTGTTTCTGTCTCCGTTTCGCTCTTGTGTTCTGTCTCTGTCTGTGTTCCGCTCTCGTGCTACTGGCGGGGTGGGCACCAGGAATGTCCGAGTCTGGCCCTCCGTCCGCTGCAGCGGGCGCCGCCCGGCCCGACGGCGCCACGGGATGAAAGGGGTAGGCCGGCGCGCGACAACGCACCTACAATTACAGCAGATCAATTCCCGTCCTCGAGACAGTGGACGTCGCACCGCCGGTGCGACATTATACCGTTAATTTCTGGAGCACCATTGTTCCGTCGTGAGTCGGACGGCGTCGCCAGCCGAGGACGGCGCGGCCGGCGGTCGGCAGGTGGACCGTGACGGCCGGTCAGCGTGATAATAGGCCGCCCTGTTCCGATGTAATGAGCGGCGAGATAACTCGCCGGCCGGTGTGCTGTCCGCCGTAATGGCGACGCACGGCCAAGTGAGCGGCGGCCGCCGATGAATGGGTGTGTAACGACATCATCAGCGGACCGGGCGCACCGTTCGCGGACCGCGAGCTCGGTGTGGTCGGACGGGCGCCGCGCTTTATCGCACGGAAAGACATTGGTAGATTGCCTTCTCGTATGGATTAGGGATAGTTGTTCCCGAATGCATTGCAAGGAATCACCTCCGCCCGGATTTTCTTTTGTAGAGAAGCATTGTACGAGACGCACCACTGAAGCCGAAGAAAACAAAAAAAAATGGCGAATTTGATGCCTGTTTCTATTGCGAAAGAAATAATCACACGCGCTTCGTCGCGAATGTTCGCCGTTCCCAGTATGAGTACCCATCAAAGAAGGGGCCCTTTATTCATCTTCTCGCTTTCTATTAAACAACGGCATTGGCTCGTTGTTTGTGAAGAATCTTGTTCTTGGAGCATTGCCACCTTTGCTCTGCCTAATGTGCCTTTTGGTTCTTCATCGAGTCGATGAATGCTGTCAATTAATCACAGCTAAATTGCTTACGGAGTAGCTTTTCCCCGCCATATCGATAACACTTTGTGCCTCCGCCTACCACAGCCCATAATGTAGTCTGCTACACCGCATCGAATAAGTAATACGATTACGGCAAAGTATACTCTTCGTTGCTGATTTACAAACAACAATTGCCCAACACTTTTAAGACATCGTTACCATGCTGCCTTTTCATGCTGTCATAGATGATGCTAACTGGGAACCGTAAGCTTCTCTGAAGCTACCACCTACTTTCATACAATCTAGATGATGATATATTATCCGACGCCACTAACCCATCCGCAGCAACGTCGAAAACAATATGGTGAGCAGCACGCTATGGTATAATTAATATCAGGGACACAGAGTGTGATACCATCATGAAGACATGCATGTATTTAATTCACCCGCAGACCAATCATCGAGTACGGAGGCATCCCATAGGGCGGCGCCACCATCGCTCGCCTCGCTCGAGTCAGGCTCCCGCAGTAACGGTTCCCTAGCGCAAGCGAAAGCGAAGCCGGAGCGAGTCTGCTGCCGTGTGCATGGCACGAAAATTCACCAGCAAATGGCACTGCAACGGTGTGGCTTCATTGCTCACATTACGGACGCCTACGCGACAGAGGCGGCGCACGAGCCATGTGTCGCGGTCGGTCCTATAAAGAACGGATTCATGACGTGTCCGCCGCAATTCTGCAGCCTCTCCCTCTAGAATACCACGTTTTCCAACCTTCCTCATCCCCCCAGGCTGACCAGGTCTGATGTCATAGAACAGATGTGCATTATCAGCTCTTACATCCGATGGGTATGCCACCGAAAGTCCCGCATCTGCTTGTGCCGTGTAGTAGCATGGTGGTATGACGGCGTGTGGATGGTGATACGATGACGTGTGCATGGCGCCAATGACGTGGCATTGTGCATCAATGCATGATCTGCGCCACTGTAGCATATGAGCCAATGTCCTGATTGTATAAATGGGTGGTGCCTGTGAACGCTACCACGTTAGTTAGTTAGTTAGTTATTTGGGTTTTAGGGCGCATCTGAACGCTACCACGATAACAACAGACACAAATAACACGTTTGCATGACGGGTGAACTACCAAAGCCCACGTCACACCCACCCACAGATTCCAGCGGGGGCCAGCGCAAGGGCAGGTGACCCGGCCGGCGCAATACCACACTGCGTGACCGGACGTGGCGGCTAGTGACGCAGGCGCTCGGACCCCGGGTCAGGGGCGGCGTCCCGCGGCCCAGACAGCGCCCAGACGTCCGCAGCCGCGGGGGAGCCGGCCGCGGCTGCCAGATCGGCTGCCAGATCGGCTGCCCGGCCGGTCGGTCCGGTCCGGCCGACCCCCACTGGCCGCCGATTACCTCGCATCGCCTTCTGATCGGATCCAACGTGGAAGCGAATTTCTGCGGTCGGCTGGGTTGGTCGGTTTGTTCGTGGGCAGTGACCGGTCTAGTGACAGTGACCGCCCCAGTGACAGTGACCGGCTTAGTGACAGTGACCAGCCCAGTGACAGTGACCGGCCTGGACATGCCGGCCGTATGTTCGGAACATAGCGTCAGGCTGACCCAGCAGGGCTAGCCTGGGCAGCGATATCGATGTATGGCGCTTAGTCATGCATACGCTAATATTACTTTAGAGCCTGACACACACACACACACACACACACACATATATATATATATATATATATATATATATATATATATATATATATATATATATATATATATATATATATATGTATGTGTGTATATATGCATCCTATAAATTATACATATTCACATGGATACACATGTTCATGTGTACTCCCAGCCGGCATTTTCATGGTGCTCTCCATGGGTGGTATTTCACGCTTGTGATATCCTGTTGATTCTAGAGCATGCAATAAGGTACCGGTCCGTCGTACATCATGTCAGACGGGGGAACGCGTCCGACTCATCACAGTATGCGGCTTCCTGCAACACGCCATTTGTATTCAGCTCAGACAGCCTGCTGGGAGCCTGTGTTGTTTGCTGTCGCCGCTGCTGCTGTGGCCGAGCGCGGGACGTGCAGACGCTGCCCAATGTCTCCATATGCATCGTGTCCGCAACAACGCACAGATGGGCCGCCGCGGAGGAATCAGACCTTCTGGGTGCTTTCTTTCTACACAACACGCATGGGCGTAATACGATTCTTAATGAGAAGGCTTCCCTTCCAATGTCTGCGAGGTGATTTTATCCGTTCAGGACAGCAGAGCATTGCCGTCACTTGTTGATTTTTAGCGGTCCCAGGCACAAATAATCCATGCGAATACACACTCTACATATATAACACAGTAGGGCCACACACTGTGCATATTTCAGTGGTCAGCAATATCCATATGGGAATAAGTTTCAACTCTTCCGTTCTAATATCATCAATCATTTCCCACCTTCATCTTGTCCTGCATGCATGCATGCAGGCTGTTTGTGGACTCGAGACTTCCAGGGGCGATGCCTTTTCCTAGCCGGAGGGACGCCCGAATTCTATGGGACACATGCCCCCAGTCCAGGGGTGTCGATTTGTATCCTTTTGTGAGGGCCATAGCCACACCAATGTTGATTTTGCCCCCTCCCCATGTTGATTCCCCCCAATGACCTATGCTGTTTGTATGCTGATAAGAAGGCTAAAGGAAGAAAAAAGAAAAACACCATGATACATATACAAATTAGTTGATGTTATCCAGCATATTTTGTACGGTAAAGAAACAAATTATGTTTAGATAGTGGACTTCCCGACCCTGAACTCGCCCCACCAAAACGTTGGCTTCGTTCCTCCCTAATGTTAGGCACCAAGGAAATACCTTCACCCTCGTCATCACAACTCAGGCCGGCTGTGCTCCGATGATTTTATTTAAGCCGTTGTGTGTTTGTTGGTGTTTGGAGTGAGGAGAGGGCGACGGTGACGTTGACGATGACGACAACGATGACGATGGACCCTAGCACACTGTATGTCACTGTAGTGGCATGCTACGACTCACAGTTCTTATATTGACATGCACGGTGCAGTTCTTTTGCTTATGTGACTTCACCTGCTCCTGGACGATTTTTTCCGTTGGCGAGGATGATGAATAAACATAAATATGCACATCGTCAAATAAAAATAATAATTATTGAGGTCTGAAACTATAGTGGGTGAAATCCGATAAGTTTTTGGTTCGAAGGGGGGGGGGGTGGTTCAAGTACACTTCGCCCCTCCCCCAAAGTTTTTTTTCTAAAAAATCGACATCCCTGCTCCAGTCCCCTCCACACATTCCCCTTATATCCGCCCCCCCCAATGATGTTCGGAAAGTGGCGTTCACGCATAGCCTGGTTATCGGAAGTGGGCATACCAGTCAGCCACATGAGCCCATGCCTGCTCAAATCAGGAGTTTGTGTGCTAAAGACATAAAGACATAAATACATAAAATATTAGTGCAACCATGAGCCACAAGGGCCCTTCTTGGCTGCACTCTGTACACTGAACCAGTTGCCCACCAAATCTGTCAATCACCCCTCCCTGTAATACTGAAAAGCAAGCCCTCTATTCTTATAATGATTGTCTATGCTGTTTTTAAAGATGTTCAATGTGCTGCTACTGACAATGTTTTCTGGCAGCTGGTTCCAGTGTTCCACTATCCTGTTGGTGAAGAAAGTCTGCCTTAACCTTGTTCTGCTGTGGTTAACTTTAATTTTGAATTTATGACCTCTAATTGCA
This sequence comes from Imbricaverruca yamaguchii, assembly GCA_034440575.1. NCBI lineage: Eukaryota > Metazoa > Arthropoda > Thecostraca > Neoverrucidae > Imbricaverruca > Imbricaverruca yamaguchii. The sequence continues at coordinate 1,774,707 of JAOTOL010001609.1, read as the reverse complement.
TAAGAAGATAATAATAAAATAGGCTGCATAATAGGCTGCATAATAAAATAGGCTGTGCATGGCGTACGCCGTGCGTGGCAAATTGACCGAGTCAGCGACGTCGCCGACTCAGCCATACGCAGACAGGTGCATCAGTGAAGACAAGTTTGACCACCAGTGTTCGGGTGGAGCGCGGGACGAACCTGCTCAGAGCAGCACGTGGGTGTTCTCGCGGACCACCACCGGGCTGCTGGCTTCATACTGAGCTGAGCACGTGCAGCGATACTGTGGCTTGCTGTTCACTGTGTTGTAATGACGGATTGATTTTTGGCGAGGTGATGGACCGGGAGAACGTCACCAGAACAGGGGTGTCACTTTGTACCTGCGCCAAGAAGAGCCACACTCCCGAATCGTTGATTTGTCCTCCCACAATGATTGATTCTCCATTCCAATTGGTTTGAAGCTTATTCACGATATGGTCTATGGCTGTAAACCAAGTACGAATTTTTTTTTTCGGGGCAGCTTTCACCACCATAAAGGTCATTCGGCTCTCTACCGACTTCACAAAGTGACACCAAAGCCGTAGAGTTGCAGCAGCGCCCTACGTCTCCATGTTCTGGCTGTGGGCGCATTTCTGCCCAGGACGATGCCAGCGCCCTACGTCTCCATGTTCTGGCTGTGGGCGCATTTCTGCCCAGGACGATGCCAGCGTCCTATGTCTTCATGTTCCGGCTGTGGGCGCATTTCTGCCCAGGACGATGCCAGCGTCCTATGTCTTCATGTTCTGGCTGTGGGCGCCCTTCTGCCCAGGACGATACCAGCGTCCTATGTCTTCATGTTCTGGCTGTGGGCGCATTTCTACCCAGGACGATGCCAGCGTCCTATGTCTTCATGTTCTGGCTGTGTGCGCATTTCTGCCCAGGACGATGCCAGCGTCCTATGTCTTCATGTTCTGGCTGTGTGCGCATTTCTACCCAGGACGATACCAGCGTCCTATGTCTTCATGTTCTGGCTGTGGGCGCCCTTCTGCCCAGGACGATGCCAGCGTCCTATGTCTTCATGTTCTGGCTGTGGGCGCATTTCTGCCCAGGACGATACCAGCGTCCTATGTCTTCATGTTCTGGCTGTGGGCGCATTTCTGCCCAGGACGATACCAGCGTCCTATGTCTTCATGTTCTGGCTGTGGGCGCATTTCTACCCAGGACGATACCAGCGTCCTATGTCTTCATGTTCTGGCTGTGTGCGCATTTCTGCCCAGGACGATGCCAGCGTCCTATGTCTTCATGTTCTGGCTGTGGGCGCATTTCTGCCCAGGACGATGCCAGCGTCCTATGTCTTCATGTTCTGGCTGTGTGCACATTTCTGCCCAGGACGATGCCAGCGTCCTATGTCTTCATGTTCTGGCTGTGGGCGCCCTTCTGCCCAGGACGATGCCAGCGTCCTATGTCTTCATGTTCTGGCTGTGGGCGCATTTCTGCCCAGGACGATACCAGCGTCCTATGTCTTCATGTTCTGGCTGTGGGCGCATTTCTACCCAGGACGATACCAGCGTCCTATGTCTTCATGTTCTGGCTGTGGGCGCATTTCTGCCCAGGACGATGCCAGCGTCCTATGTCTCCATGTTCTGGCTGTGTGCACATTTCTGCCCAGGACGATGCCAGCGTCCTATGTCTCTATGTTCTGGCTGTGGACGCATTTCTGTTCAGGACGATGTCGGTATCACCGGCGAACGACACGGTCTGCCAGATTACTTTACGTTAATCGTCATAGGCGCACTACTATCGTTTCGAGCCGAGATTCGTTTAAGCGCTCAGAACTGCGGCCACTGATAGAGCCGCTGGCCTGAGGCGAAACAGTCGAATTCTAGGCACTGCCATGAACGGCGCAGCTGGACTTGCGTGCCCTGAACATTACTGCAAAAGCGAATTACGGATTGTGTTGCATTTCTGCGAAATATAGAGGACGAACGATGGGATCGAAGGTGTACGGTACGACCTTAACTTGGTAATAAACCATTCTTGAAATAGGGTGGAATATACCACCTTCTGACCACTAAAACAACATCCATCCCAATGAAGTATTGATATCGTGGTTGGTGAAGAGGCTTTTTGAAGCCTTCATATCTGAAACTTTATTGCATCTTCCTGATAGTATTACGCTTATATACTAACCACTTCGGATTGTGATGCACGAGCATATTTTAGCACAATTAAATTCCAAGTCACAGACTTTGCCACCTATGGCATGGTCTGTTATACAATACCAGTTAAAAAGGATAGGTATTTTATATTGTGGTTGCTCAAACAGTTATCCACAAATTAGATATATTAAGACAAATGAAAAGGTGCACGTATGAGTACGCTGTTGGATCATAATTGTGACTGAAAAACTTATAAGTTAAGTTCAGCGACGTCGTGTCTGTGACGAATTTCGATATCCGCCTGTACTTGTTTCAATACCTCACAACTGACGAGAAAAAAAAAACATTATTTTAGCACTGCCTTAACTGGACCACTGCATGTCCTCTCCATTGATTCTGTAACTGATATTTGATGAGTTGATGATGCTTCGGGCGTCAAAGCCAATACCGGTACTGATCGTTGGGCGATGCCACCGGATAATGCCTGATTTCAACAAGGACGTATGAATATCCGAAGAGAAGTCCGAAAGTGTAACCGTGCCTATGGCGAGAACTTTGACTTGTACTCTCCTGGCTCACGAAGCACTCGTCCCTTCAAGTGGCTTGCATGGATCCTGGCTGTGAAATGCATGTGTAAGGAACTGCATGCGATCGGTTTTCGGTTGAAGCACCGAAAAAGAATTACAGTCTAGCTATTGCAACACAAGTACCATGAGTGCGTAGGTCGTCTGTTCTAATTAAGGAGCGAATACTTAATGGTATATGCTGCTTGTGGAATGGTGTTGGGTGGCCCGTCTGGCCTGGGGTAAACGGCTGGTCGGTTTCAGACGCGGTCCGTGTTGCGCTCCTTCCCTGTGATGGACAACACCGGACAACCACCGGACAACCACCGGACAACCACCGGACAACCACCGGGCGTCCGGTCCGACGGGCTCCCGTCAGGGTTGATAGGGAACAACCGCCGGCCGTCATGGTTGGCAGGGGACAACCGTCGGCCATCAGGGGTGACAGGCGACAATCACCGGCCGTCAGGGTTGACAGGCGACAACCGCCAGCCGTCAGGCTTGATAGAGGACAACCGCCGGCCGTCAGGGTTGATAGGGAACAACCGCCGGCCGTCAGGGTTGCTAGGGGACAACCGCCGGCCGTCAGGGTTGATAGGGAACAAGCGCCGGCCGTCTGGACCGACGGACTCGGTGCGGCCGACGTGACTGGCCTCACAAGGACGGCGTTGTGTCGGCGCTGCTGCTGTTGATGCTGGTGCTGGTGCTGACGCTGGTGCTGGTGCTGGCGCTGACGCCCCGGCAGGCCGTCGGTGACCTCACAAGGACGGCGTTGTGTCAGCACGAGCTGCCGTCGGCGCTGCTGCTGTTGGTGCTGGTGCTGGTGCTGACGCTGACGCCCCGGCCGGCCGTCGGTGACCTCACAAGGACGGCGTTGTGTCAGCACGAGCTGCCGTCGGCGCTGCTGCTGCTGCTGCTGCTGCTGCTGCTGGTGCCGGTGCTGGTGCTGACGCTGACGCCCCGGCCAGCCGTCCGCGACCTCCCGGGCGGCGTCCGATGCTGCGCGTGCAGGGCGGGTCCGACCGACGCGCCGACCGGCCGCCGTCTGCATGCCGGCGCCGATGTTTTTACGGCGTCGACATTGCATTGTTCCGTAAGTGGACGGCGTGTGCCGACCACTGCGGAGCGGTCGCTGCACGGACCGCAGGTGCGCCCGGCGCATAGGTGTTGGAGCGGAGGGGCGGGACGTTGGCGAGTCGGAGACGGTAACGGTCATCCGCACACCGCGGAGAAGCGCCGCTCAGCCGCGGAGAAGCGCCGCTCAGCCGCGGTGCGGTGCGTGTGCAGAAATTACGCGGCAGTTGTTTCCTGCCGGACTGCGAGATGGTGGTGGTGGTGGTGGATTGGAGTTTAGGGGCGCGTCGACATCTAGGGTCATTTTGCGCCCATAACTGAATTGACTGCGAGAGTTGCTGCGCCCATAACTCGGGGCATCCGCTGCTGTGCCCAATGCCTGAGCTATCCGCTGCTGCGCCCAATACCTGGGCTATCCCATGCTGCGCCCAATACCTGGGCTATCCCCTGCTGCGCCCAATACCTGGGCTATCCCCTGATGCGCCCAATACCTGGGCTATCCCCTACTGCGCCCAATACCTGGGCTATCCCCTGCTGCGCCCAATACCTGGGCTATCCCCTGCTGCGCCCAATACCTGAGCTATCCCCTGCTGCGCCCAATACCCGGGCTGTCCCCTGCTGCGCCCAATACCCGGGCTATCCCCTGCTGCGCCCAATACCTGGGCTATCCCCTGCTGCGCCCAATACCTGGGCTATGCACTCTACTATGCATGACAGCGGCGTCGGGTCATTGCTACCTTGCACTGGCACAAAATCATTTTGGGGTTTCGGTCCCACAGCAGCGAGGTATTCCTGGGAAGGTATTCAAGAGAGGAAAAGTAAGGCAGCAGAGCATGCAGAGTGTATGATTTGAGAATACATCGTGTCGTCTGGTTCAGTTCTCGTGTATGTTCTAAGCAATGGTGCCCACGATCGACCACCAAGGTCATTTCACGAAGACTAACCAACTGTGCATGTTGCGTGGTACAACCTGCATGCATACATACAGGAAAAGATGAAAGTCGAGTATTTTACCAGCCAGAGGCGCACCTCTGAGAGGAAAAGGCGCACCTTGAAAAGAAATGTGCCCATCCGTGAAGGCTCCAGTGCACCCCCGCCCCTTCACCGCCCTTGAATGTGTCAACCAGACGCGTCTGTCTGAAGGCAAAAGCGAATATCCGGGTACTTTCGCAGAGGCGCCCCTCTGGAGATGCACAGCCCATGTGAATTCCTGGATCCGCCTCTGATTGGGGGGTTGGGGGAAATGCATGGAGGGAGAGGCGCAGTCCAGCGTCCCCCGCATTTAGCAACCAAAAAATGCACCAAAGTCAAACAACATAATAGGATATTCGGAACGTAAAACACATTTTCAGAGCGCTTCGCGCCGAAAGCGGTCTGTTTAATCACACATTATATTGATTAGCCTCCATTGAGAAACTCCAGGCTGCGCCCATGCATAGAAGCAATGTAAGAACCGCAGTCGATTGGGGGAGTCCAAAGGGGCCCACGCTAAGATGTAAATATTGTGAGATCGAGGAAACATTGGGAGGTGGATGCGCACGGCCTCAAAACAAGGAATCTAAGATGAATCTTCCATCCATCCAGTTGGTTCTCCCAGCAGTCGTGCTCTTCTTTCATACCCCTCTCAACCATCCAATTATCCTTAATAAAGGTGCCCTTGATAAAGGGCCAAATCGGCACTCGTGATAGCATGACCGAAATTAAACTCACAGGGGAATGGCTGAGCTAAGCGCACAAGTGAGAAACCTGTGATGATAGGGAGACTGGTTGTGGCATGACAGTAGTAGGTACTTGCATATGAATATGGTAGCCTGGTGGGGTGTGAAGGGACCACGACAGGCGTAAAAACTAAGCGACGTTTTGTGCGAAGAACACAGATGTGGCGTTGTTCGCACCACAACCGAGGAGTACTACGTGATGCGTCAACATACGAACTAACCGTGATTGCCGAAGATGGAATCCATCCCGAGCGACCGTCTTTGTCTGCGTTCCCTCCGTGATTCGATCAGCTGGTCATATCCGAGTGTCGACCGGCCCGCTCGCTCGATGGCCCTCGAAGCACTGCACACGCGTGTACAACACCACACTCACGCACGCTGCCACTCGCATCCAAGAGCGCTCTCACGGACACGAGCTACCGCACCGCGCACCCACACTCACGCGTCTCTCTCGCCGACTGAGTCACCGAGCGAAATCAGCTGACGAGCGGCTTCGCCGCCGCCGCTTCCCCGACCTCAGAGACATCTAGTGACCAAATCGATAGCTTGAGCGCAATGACGTCACGCCACACAGCGGAGTGCCGGCGGCGCTGTGTGGGCGTGCACGAGGCTGTGGCTCAGGAATGATGGAGGTGACGTGCCGACCCGTTCAGCCGTGACATCGTGCAATAATGGAATCAATCTGTGGGAGCATCAACGCACGCTCTAGTACCCTGTAAGCTGTACGCTCTAGCCTCGCACGTTCAAAAGCAATTCACAGACGGAAGCATCGACGGGGAAAATTACTCCAAAAATAGCTTGTCATAGTGGTAAAAATGTACTTCAGAAGCTGTCGTCAAGTATTCACGTGCAAATGAGCATCATCTTCGCTTTTCGGCACCCTTACGTACGTGATTACATGGGAAGAATATTCTAAGTGACTTCGCTGCATTTCTTAACCCGTCCCGTCTCGGGGGGGGGGGGTCTTCAACCGCCTCCCTCAGGTTTTCGAGGAAAGCAAACGAACGGCGCGGGCAGCGCGCCAAAATTTGGCATACCTTTTCCCACATCAACTTGGCATGCGGCTTCAACATTTTGAAGTCAGGTCATCTAGGGTCAACGAGTTAGTCAAGGTCAAGTGAGGTCACCTCCAAAAATGTTCAACCAGTTGTCACGCTTTAACGGATGCAGATATTTTAATGAAACTTTCAGCGTTTGCTTATCTTTAGGGATGCAACAAAATGTACGAGATAAATTTTTCATTTTTTTCCGTTTTTGACTACATATAAATTTTGTACATTTGTCTGTTGCAGTTTAAATCGAAGATTCTGGCTAAAGTAAGCATTTTTTACTACAGCAAGTTGACTTCCAACAATGTTTCGCGGTCTGCTCTACCCATTAGAAGATGGAAATGAAAGCAAAGTTGAAAACTCAAAATTTTGAACTAAAAAAATATATTATTTTTGGGGGCCAACAAATGTTACGGCCCTAGTCAATTTCGCTGTCCTTTTCTGATTCCAATTTTTTTTTCTGAAATATCCCCCAAATGAACTCACTAGAGCCAATAACAATGCGTGTCGTGAAAAGTCGTGAAAATATATCCCCTTAGTGACGTCACTTTTTGTGGAGAAATTGTTTTAGGGGGTAGATCCGGACCCTAATCGTCGAGCGCTTTCCGATGACACCTCTCGTTTTCGTGCGACGCTTAGTTTGGATTTCAGAGGGGGGTTACTATCTCCCCGAGACGAGGTGTGAGCAGGCGCGCACCCAGGATTTTTCCTTGGGGGGGCGGACCGAAAAAGGCACTTGGCCGGCTCCAATAGGGCACTTGACCGGCTCAAAAGGGCACTGCGAACCGGGGCACACTGGAAGGTTTGCTGACCGGGGGGGTGCATTTTCCATGGGACACGTTATATGTTATAGCACCGAACCTGGGGAGGGCACAAGGCACTTTTAGATCAAAAGGGCACCTAATTGGGACAGGCATAGGATAGGAAAGGGCACAGGGGAATGCCATTTTTGGGAAGGGCACAGGGAATTGCCATAGGCCAAAAGGGCAGTTTTGGGCCCAAAGGGCACTTTGGTCTCATGGGGGCGGGCCCCCTGCCCCTCCTCCCCTCCGGTGCGCCAATGGGTGTGAGGCTCTGACCGGGAAAGACGACGAGGGTTAAGACTTTCATATGCTTATGTATGCAAATGTTTGGTCCACGATTATATATTCCTACTTTTATCACTTTTTCAATACCGCTAAGGCTTGCAGTATCACGTTATAAAGCATAGCACAAGGCTATGCTTTTCAAATCCTGCGCGTGTACTAATATCTTGTAGGTACTTCGATTTTTACATGTAGGGGAGACCGGATCTAGATGATACGCATGGTTGATGGTTGATACATTTTCCCCAAGAGAATGAAGTCAGTTGTCATAGCTACCACTCATGTTTCTATGGGCGCCCTCTTCTCGGGTAAACAAAAAACAAGCGTAAGTCCTTTCGACCCACGGCTGCGGAATGGTGACTATGTGGCATCCATTTAGAAAGAAAGTAAATTATTAATGTATACGCTTTGCCCATAATTTCTAATTTATCACCCATTTGCTAACTTTTGAGGTGTTACTTCTCATTACCATGTTCTTTCAGCTTTGCAACGGTGAAATGCTTTTATCATTTATCGCTACAGTGCACTCGCATTTTGTTGCAAAGCATAATACAGCCTGCACAAGAATCCTCCGGGGTAAACTGATACAGCCTGCATTAACTTAATCAGCCTGTATCAACATCAGCCTGCATCACCCCTTTGATGACTGGTAATGAAAGAAAACAACCACAGATTCGCCGGGGTTTGTTAAAGAGCTTCCTAAAACTGGTTCAAGATATTCATTAATCAGTACTTCTACCAGAACTTCTCACACAACGTAAAAGACTGAAGGACGAAAAAGGTGCACCTACGGAATGAATATATGCGCATTCCATAAATGATATAAACCATGAGATAAGGTGAGCTAGAACTCATACAAGCAGTATTACCGTAAGTTTGAAATATTGACCTTTCAGATGGCGTAAGCTATTACCACCTATGAATATTATATTATATTGAGATTGTATTTTATGAACTTACCACATCGTCAGTAACAACCTACCCCTGAAGAGCGGTAAGTTGATGAACCGATAGTTGCGCGACGCTTTGCTTTATGTCGAAAATCCCAGAGGATGCCACGATAAACTAATTATTTGGGATGCTACAAGAAGGCTCACACTTGGCGTGGGTGCATTAGCTGTCTCCTCACTACCCTAGTCGGCTGGATGTACCTGTATTGCGCCACAATGCTGCGGAATACTCAGACAGATCGGTTTGTTGGCCAGTCGTGCACCTGTGTTGCCCCAAATGTTTGGGAATACTCAGATAGGCTTGTTGGCCAGTCGACTGAGTGCACCTGTATTTATCCTAATGCTGGAGAATATTCAGAGAGATACGTTTGTTAGCCAGTCGGTTGGGTGCACCTGTGTTTCTCCTAATGGTGGGAAATGCTGAGACAGAGAGGATTGTTGGTCCCTAGGCTGGGAGTACCTGTATTTCGCCACAATGCACAGCCGTGATGAGTCTGCGGCCACTCCGATATCCACTCCGGTGTCCACTCCGGTGCTCAGCTGCCGTTGGTCAGGTTTAACGGAGCCGACGCGCCCTCTGATAGGACACTGGCCGGACCCATACGAAACTGCACTCAACATTTTGGATGTTCGAACTGTGCTCGAGTTTGCTCTACTAGGTCAGTGATTTCCAGGGGGCTAGGTAGAATTGGTCCTCGCGGTCGGGCGATTTGGCCCATCAGACAACGTTGAGAGTTCAACGTAGATGCTAGTCCGCCCGTCTGATGTTCAGCCGACGGCAGAGAATGGCAGAGTTGTGAGATCCCGGACCGCTTGTGAGGTCCCCTCTCATGACCGCTGGACATGAGAGGTCAGGCCCGTCGCGTGTCCAACGGACGTCGGAGAAAGGCAGAGTTGTGAGGTCCCAGGAGCAGAGGTCACCACGAGGCGAAAAGTTGCCAGCCCAGCCAGGCGCGAGACTGCAGACCGGGCTCCAGCCTAGCTTGCTCGCTGCTGGCGAAGATGCAGTTCATGACCAGTTCGCTGATAGCGGCAATGTCCGTTCATTTGCGGCCCGAGCCCAGTACGTGAATGGAATGGAAAGCCTGCACAAAGCTTCTCGGCCGGTCGAAATCTGACGGCTGCCGTCCGGACAGAATTTGAATCCCGCAATTTCCGGCACCTCCACAGCCGATGGAATAGTCGGGACATCCGGCGTGGCACTAAGGTACGCGATTCCGGGTTCACTGTTGTCCGCAGTGTTCGCGACGCGCATCCGGCCCTATACTCGCTGTACGCCTCCCTTTGTTAGATCCCACCACCAGAGTTGGGCCGTCGGCTGTTCCGCTCAGACCTCAGGTCCTCGGCAGTGATGCTCGACACCGCTGGTCCCGGCCCGGCCCGGCCCGGACCAGTGACTAATGAGGCCCGGACCCGTCCACCGCCTCGGCTCCAGCTGCCGGCAATGCGCCCCCAGGGGCAGTGTTTGCCACGGACCGGGCCGACCCATGGCTCGCGGGCCGTGCTCTGGCCTGGGCCCTCAAATTCAGGATTGCATAATACTGCCTGGGAACGCATTGCTGGTAGCTGCCAGCGCTACTAGCAATATTATCAAGCATCCCACCACGAGGCACCTGCACTGCTTTTGAACTCCAAGTCGAATGACGTACATCCACGTTGCTTACATGATCTTCCCCGCATGGTGATTGGAGACTGGCCGGTCACTAGATGATGTTTATGGGAGTTTTCAGAGCTGTGATTATTTTTGTTCAAAGTACCTTAGTCTCTTGCAAACGCTTTCTACAAATTGGATGACGTGAAATAACTTAACTAGCTGTGGGGCCATTAAAACGGACTTTGGCGTGAGCAGTGGGCTAGTTATGAATATATACATGTGCATATATATATATATATATATATATATACACAAACTAAGTTCTTAACTGTGCCCAATAGGTAGTCCGCCACAAAGCATCACGTGCCACGTTTCTACGCGTAAATAACGCAAAACATAGATCTAGTAGCAGACACCGTTGGGAGATAGCTCGAGAACACCACAGCGGCGAGAATGCCGATGGCTGATGTATTCGGCGACACGGACGCCGTAACCACAACACGCACATTCACACGTCGAACACGATCCGAACCACCGCCAACGACATCGACACGCCCACTTCCGACATCGGCACGCCCACTTCCGACATCGACATGCCCACTCCCCGGCCGAGCAGACGATGCTTCGGACGGCACTGCCTATGCACCGAGTTCGGCACGGGAGATGAACCTAGGATTCACAGACGCGCTGAGCCCCTTTAATTTTCATGACCACCACCTTCGCGAAAAAGGCTGAAGCGGCCGGCTCGCCTGCGACATAAATATGCACCTTCAGGCCTCGTGGCGACTCGAGAGCAGGGCAAACGAGCGCCGTGACAACCTAGCAGTGTCGGCCGCCCCCGCAAACCAAACGTGTCACGGCACGGGGATCAGTGTCCTTTCTTCCAAACATCAGCTGATGGATTGCGTCGACAATCGCAGTGCGGCAGAACTGCCTACCCATCACTATTTCAGTGAACCTCCATCTCTTTTTGTTGACAAAATGTGCGCCCACCAATCCTAGAAAAGCATGCCAGCTGTGAAGGCAATATCTTGAACAGGTTAGAAGTTGAGTTTTAGGGCGCATCGACCAGGTTTGATCATATAGGAACAGGTTAAGAGTCATCCTTGACAACCACTACGGGAGAGGGTCAGACTGGCAATTGCCCTGTGACGGCTGAACCCCGTTTCATACCGCGCCCATTTCTGGTCGTTGGAAGTCCGCAAATTGTCCTCGAAATCGCCTAATGCTACCAATTTTCGACGGACGCTGTGCGTAGCGACAGCTGTGGTCGGGTGTGATGCGAAGTTTTGCGCCCGTCTGAGGTCCGTCCAAAGGCGGAGTGTTCCGACTTTCGTGTCCCAAAGGCACCTCCGACGCCCGTCGAAAACAGCCGAGACACAACTCCACGTACAACTCACGTCCGTCGAGAACACAGCTTCTACGCACCCCGTCAGGACGGAGCGGCAGCGATTCTCGACCCCTTTACCGTCCAGTTTCCTCACATTTCCTCGCTATTTATTTGGGTTTCAGGGCGCATCGCCCGGATTTCCTCCACGTATATATTGGGCACTGGACACCACAATGATGTTCAGAAATTGATCACCGTTATGGTAGTTGCGTACGATCGAAAGCGGAGGAAGTACTTCTACTCGTAAGCAACTCCAATGACAAAATAACCTTACGTAGTGCTGCCCATCAGCAAAGAGCTGCCCTGCAGCTTACCTCCCCTTCTCTTCTGCGCTTCATGTAATTTAACACGCGCATTGGAGGGTGGGGTGGGGTGGGGTTGGATGAGGGAACCTGCCCACCCATCCGGCTTTTCGTGCAGAACTCTAGATCAGAACGCCGATATACACCATTTTGCGTACCTGCTTAGAAATGTCTTGCGCGTCGTTTAATACAAAACAAAGGAATTTGGCCAACATTTTTTATCGAGTTAGGAGCAGTTGAAGTAAAAAGATTACAAAGCGCCAGACCACAAAATCTGCGCTGATGCGCTTCGATTATATTGGCAAAAGGGAAGTGTTCTTCGCAACACTAGCGACTTCTTAGATGTATATTGTTGTTATATAGATTCCAGGTCATGTTAGGTCACCGAGGTTGAGTCAGGTCAAGTTCATGACAGGCTAACGAAGACCCAGCTTCTAGTGGCGCAATGGATACAACCGCGCCAAAAACGTGCAACTGACTTTCGTAATGGCGGAGTGCCCATGACTCAACTTTTTCCACTCTGTCCAAGACAGATGTGGAAAGTCCGAACACATCTGACACGGGTTCGCTGTGAAATGGGCTTAAAAATGATGACGAAGCCTTCATGCCCCACGATCCTCATACCTCGCCGGCGGCATGCATTCAGACGTGTCTCTCACGCTCGCACGTGTGGAGTCACACCAAATCAGGCAAACATCTGGCACACACGCGCACCACACCATACAACTGTCTACATTTGCACACACACACACACTGTAGACATTCGCACCGACTTCACTCCACGCCCCTATTGATGCATTTGTCGCGACGCTGTTCCTGATCCTGCGAACTCCCACACTCCAGCAGTGACGTGTTGTTCCTGATCCTGCGAGCTTCTACTCTCCAGCCGTAACGTGTGTGACCATGCGAACTCCCACACTCCAGCCGCGACGTGTCTGACCATGCGAACTCCCACACTCCAGCCGCGACGTGTCGTGTCCTGAGAACTGCCGCACCCCAGCCGTGCCGTGGACACAGGTCACCAGAACGCGTCGCTCTACACCACAGCCACAGCCCACTCGGCGGTGCCGCACACTCCGCCGCGGTATACTGGCTGGTGCCGGGCATCAGCGCTGCCCCCGGGCTACCTCACATGGTGGTGCGGCACCAGCGCGTGTGGCACTGTCAACTGTGGTACCCCACACAGGTACACCGACACAGCTGGCACACAAGTGCCGCTGCCTCCCCAACAGTACCGTAGATGGCCACACGAGGACCCACATGGTCTGCATGGTCTACATGGGGATTGCACGCGGGGAGTGTAACCAGTGGCCACTCATCGGCCGTGTGGCTCAACTGCTGGGCTTGGTGGGGGAGGGGGAGCTGTCTCGCTGGTGGCTGTATATTCATAGACAGCAGCAGAGGATATCCCTCCCCTCCCAGAGACCCACACCTGTCCGCCGCATTGCCACTTCTAGATGCCATTGTACGTGGTGGTACACGAACAGGTTCTGTTTCTCCGCCGCATCACAACAGCTCCGGCGGGCCGCTGGACGAACCCACTGCCACCTGGTGACAGTTGGCGGAACGCAAACCTAACCGCGTGGACGTCATGTGTCTCACGCACCGTCTCTGATCCGACACTGGTGGGGTCTGCACGAGAGACGCCGGTGGTCGTGTGGGGGGGGGGGAGGGCGCACGAGAGACAACGGCGGCGAAATTTGTACGGTAGACACCGGTAGTGGGGGCTCGCACTGGAGATGCCCGCGATGAGAAGCCACCACGGGCCACCACGGGCCACCATCGTGCCATCACGAGGCACCACCGTGCCACTACGAGCCACCACGGTGCCACCACGGTGCCACCACGGGCCACCACGGGCCACCACGGACGACCACGAGCCACCACGGGCCACCACGGACGACCACGGGCCAACACCGTGCCACTGCGAGTCATCAGCGGCAGCGGTCTGGGTGACCGTCGTCACACTATGGCCCAAGTGGGCGTCACATCATTCGGTGGGCACCACGCCACTGTGCAGCGGGCGCCATGACACCGTTCAGCGGGCGCCATGACACCGTTCAGCGGGCGCCACAACACTGTTCAGCGGGCGCCACAACACTGTTCAGCGGGCGTTACACCATTCAATGGACGCCACAACCCTGCCGGCGGCCAGCAGCGACGTCCCACACGACAGCAGCAACACCGCCGCCCGGCCACACGCGGCGCCGGCGGTCAGCAGTCGCACCAGACCGCCTGCAGCACCAGTGGCGCCACCGACACCACCGACACCAGCACCAGGACCGGCGCCGACCCGGGCCCCTGCTGGCCGCGGCAGTCGGCCGGCCGGCTCTAGTGCCGGCGCCGCTTGTCGCGGTCGTCGCGCCGCTCTTCGCCCGGCCGCTTGCTGGCCTGCTTGGCCTTGGTCAGGAACTGGTCGATGCCGAACGGGTCGAACTCCTCCTGCCGCTCGAACTGGACGGGCCCCGAGCGCGCCACGCCGCCGCTCCGGTCGGCCCCCTCGAACCCCTTGTCGGGCACGAACCTGCGCACAGGTGCCGGCGTCACCGACCCACGCAGGCGGGAAGCACATTTGTGGCAGGTGGCACAGCGACGGCGCGACGGCAAGGCGAACGGACGTTGTACGGTGGGAGAGCAGTGTTAAAATTATGTCCTTTTTCGCTAGGCCTGAGATGCTGAAACGAATACAGTAGGATGCATAGATCTGCCTGGGAAGCATGCCAATGAAAATATCCTTAAGTCATTCAAGCTTCATGTGAGCCGATAGTGTACTTATCAGTGCACGCTTTTTGGTTTAGTTAATTATTGGAGTTTAAGGGCGCATCGACTGCATCGGCCATGCAGCGCCCACATATATTGGTTTAATTTTGGAGACACCTAAAACATGGATATCTATGTTAACGATAACAATTGCAATGCAATGTTATGTTATCAGCAGAGCGCAATATTTAAAGCACCAAATCATAGATCTTTCCATCTGCAACTGCGTCACGAGATGATTGTGTAATCAATCCGTAATGGCGAGCATACACATGCTATTTATAGGCAAATACTCCTAGAAACGAGCAATGTACACTTCATAAACATACAACAACAAGTACGATACCGATACGCCCCTGGAAAGTATGTCTATCCAGTGCTCAGGAAGTGGCATACTCCACCATATTCCACGAATCACTCATCACTGAAGGAGGATGGGTGCGAGTACCGTGTGGTTGGTTGGTTGGTTATTTGGGCTTAGGGGCGCATCGACTGCTTCGGTCATACAGCGCCCACCGAGTACCGTGTGAACGGCCAGCCCACACCAGTCACACCACGCCCACCGCCCACCTGTTGGTCTTCATGAGCGCCTCCAGGTCGTCGCCGTACACCTCCTTCTCGACGTTCTTGCCGGGCCGGTAGACGCTCTGCGCCACCGAGCCGGTCTGGCCCCACGGCTTGTCGTACACGTTGTAGGCGTCGTCGTCGTTGAAGCCGCTGTCCATGCCGCGCGACTGGTTGAACAGCCGCTGGTCGAACTGCGTCTCGCCCGAGCCGGACGGGCGCGCCGGCAGACCCAGCGCGATCTGCTCGGAGATGTCGCGTTCGCGCTGCACCTGCTGCTTGGCGCGCTTGTCGTTGCCGCCGCGCGCCAGGTTGCGCTCGCGCGCGCGGTCCTTGTGCCGGTCTTGGCGCAGCGCGTCGCGCTCGCGCGCCGCGTCGTCTGCGGCAGACGGCGCGCACTGAGACCGTGGCGGCGGCGGTGGTCAGGGCGACGCTCTACACAGCTGCGACCACGGCAGCACTGGTACCGATCCCGGCACTGGCACCGATACTGATACTGATACTGGACGCGCGCTCGTGAACAGGCCAACGGTCGCAGGCGACGTGGCTGATGAGCACGATCATAGAATGCTACCGTGAAGCATGCCAATCCGGCGACGGCTACACCAACAAATACAACAATGTGAGGGAGGACCATCCCTGGTCATGGCCATTCATACAATTGACATGCAGTGGCTGTCAGTGAGCGCAGTTGGTGAAAAGACCAGCGCCGTTCTTCAGTGTAGGCTCAAATCGACATGACTACAAATCACGCAATAACTGAAACCGTTTCAATCGAAGCCAACACTCATCCAAGCCACACCTTAGGGGCAGGGATGGCTGAGTGGTTAGGGAGTTGGGTTCTGGGTACCAAAGGTACCGAGTTCGACACTAGCGCCGCTGAGGATATTTCCCAATCCCGCGGCTCACCGGCGAAACAGTGCGGGCGGCGCCATTAGCCGTGAATGTGCATAAAGTGCGTCGTGAACTACCCAATAAACAAACAACAAACAAGCCACACCTTGTGGCACAACATGGGCTATTCGCTCACAACCCAAACTGCGCCACCACCCAGACCGCCTCGGTACAGACCCAGACGTCACGCCTCGACACTGCTGGCACAGTCGACTGCACATCTCACCATCCTTGGGCACGGTGCGGATGCCGGCGCGCTCCTCTCGCGCCTTCTTGGCCAGCTCGCGCAGGTTCTCCTCCTTGCGCTCCTTCTCCTTCTGGGCGAGTCGCTTCTCCAGCTGGGCGCGCTTCTCCACCGCCTCGCGCGACTGCGACCACGAGAAGCGTCACATCAGAGGTCATAGACTGACACGACGCTGCCCACACCGCATCCAGGCCAAACAAATAAAGAAACAAGCAACACATTGTTCATATACGGCTGCCCACACAGCAGTGTAAAAATAAGTGTAAAAAAACAGAAAAAGACAAAAAAAAAAAAAAAACGGCACGCGGTTCATATAGCGCTGCCCTCACCGCACCAATGCACCACCCCTTCCCAAAGAAAAAAAGTTGCATATGGCGTTTCCAACACCGCATCAGTGCCAAAAAAAAACAAAAAAAAAAACAACGCGTGACGTTTTGCCCAGGTTGGAGAACTTCGTGAGATGTGTACGTTCATGCCGATTGCATTTTCTTCGGCCAAACGGCACGTCCACCGACTGACTTCGTTTAACCACTATTAATTAACACAGACCAGGCCACAGTCGCTGCTTCTTGTGTACTGAAAAACCACACTCCGACAGACTGCCAGTGAAATGGTCAAAACACACCAAATATCATTTGAGGTGATTGAAATGCCATCTAAAATTCCGGCAGAAAATGATCTCGTTTGATGTATGCTGACCTAACATACGCTACTTCAGGCGTCAGGCAGATGACTTCTTTGATTATTTACAACTAAATAAATGCTAGGACCAGTCGAAATTAGTTAGTTAGTTGTTGAGTTATCGGCTCGCCGAAAACATCGTCCATCATACCAGGTCCGGATCAGACGAACAATTACTAAATCGATGACAAAAGGAATAAGATCTGGATGATCAATGCATAGCTGCTCGCTGCGGTCCTAACATGACCAACGTGGTCACAGCGACCTGAAGCCCCCCAAAGCAATCGACGAACCGCCATTGCACACGGCATTGCATGTACAAAAAAGTGTGTCTGGATCAAAGGTGGGTCATTTTCGATTTCACGCCATTTTTGTTTGTGCACAGGAAAAGTTAATAGAAATACTTTGAGAGCTTAAGCATCCTAGATCCGAAATACGAAATTTGGCCGCATAGAACTGAATCCCCAATCGGGAAGTGCCATGATCAATTAGATGCATGTAGAACTCAACACATTGGTCGGTTGGTTATTGGAGTTTAGGGGCGCATCGACCACATCGGTCATGCAGCGCCCTAACTCAATGCATTGCTCGTCACTCGCGTTGGCAAACGCATGTATGTCGACGACACCATTTTCAACATATGCAGTGACGTGCTACTGAATGGTGTCGCCACGTAACGCTGGCCACTAGCGTAGTGTAAAAACACATGTGGTCCCGCTACACCGCCGTCCGCCTGCCACACACTACAGGGCCGGCCGGTGATGGCTACACATGTAACCCTGTTACACAGCCGCTCATAAAATTCCACGGGAAAACAGAGATAATGGTGGACAATGCTTGTAAGCATCACACCGGGACAAACACACCAATGTGGCAAAGATTAGCAGGCGCCAGCGCTAGCAAAAACATTCCCCAAACAGGAGTCACTACACGGTGTCGTATCGACTGTGTATCGACTGTGTACACGGTGTCGTATCGACTGTGTATCGACTGTGTACACGGTGTCGTATCGACTCTCACCTTCCTGTCGGCAATGTACAGCGACTCGGCCAGCTTGGCGAAGTTCTCGTTGATGTGCACCTGCTGCAGGCCTCGGCCATCCGCCGCCAGCCGCTTATCCAGCGGGATAGTGTAGCCCTGGGAACGCGGTGTCAGTGTCAGGCACACGGTGTCAGTGTCAGACACACGGTGTCAGTGTTAGGTACATAGCGGGGTAGTGTAGCCCTGGGAACGCGGTGTCAGTGTCAGGTACACGGTGGGATAGTGTAGCCCTGGGGGCACGGTGTCAGTGTCATGTACACAGTTGGGTAGTGTAGCCCTGGGGACACGGTGTCAGTGTCAGGTACACGGTGTCAGCGTCAGGTACACAGTTGGGTAGTGTAACCATGGGGACACGGTGTCAGTGTCAGGCACACGGTGTCAGTGTCAGGTACACAGTTGGGTAGTGTAACCATGGGGACACGGTGTCAGTGTCAGGCACACGGTGTCAGTGTCAGGCACACGGTGTCAGTGTCAGACACACGGTGTCAGTGTCAGGTACACGGTGTCAGCGTCAGGCACACGGTGTCAGTGTCAGGTACACAGTTGGGTAGTGTAACCATGGGGACACGGTGTCAGTGTCAGGCACACGGTGTCAGTGTCAGGTACACAGTTGGGTAGTGTAACCATGGGGACACGGTGTCAGTGTCAGATACTCAGTTCGGTAGTGTAACCCTGGGGACAGTGTCAGTGTCAGGTACACAGTGGGGTAGTGTAGCCATGGGGACACGGTGTCAGTGTCATGTACACAGTGGGGTAGTGTAGCCCTGGGGGCACGGTGTCAGTGCCAGGTACTCAGTTGGGTAGTGTAGCCCTGGGGACACGGTGTCAGTGTCAGATACATGGTGTCAGTGTCAGGCACACGGTGGGATAGTGTAGCCCTGGGGACACGGTGTCAGTGTCAGGCACACGGTGGGATAGTGTAACCCTGGGGACAGTGTCAGTGTCAGATACTCAGTTCGGTAGTGTAACCCTGGGGACACGGTGTCAGTGTCAGGTACACAGTGGGGTAGTGTAGCCATGGGGACACGGTGTCAGTGTCATGTACACAGTTGTGTAGTGTAGCCCTGGGGACACGGTGTCAGTGTCAGGTACACAGTGGGGTAGTGTAGCCCTGGGGACACGGTGTCAGTGTCAGGTACACAGTGGGATAGTGTAACCCTGGGGACAGTGTCAGTGTCAGGTACACAGTGGGGTAGTGTAGCCCTGGGGACATGGTGTCAGTGTCAGGTACACAGTGGGGTAGTGTAGCCCTGGGGACACGGTGTCAGTGTCAGGTACACAGTGGGGTAGTGTAGCCATGGGGACACGGTGTCAGTGTCATGTACACAGTTGTGTAGTGTAGCCCTGGGGACACGGTGTCAGTGTCAGGTACACAGTGGGGTAGTGTAGCCCTGGGGACACGGTGTCAGTGTCAGGTACACAGTGGGATAGTGTAACCCTGGGGACAGTGTCAGTGTCAGGTACACAGTGGGGTAGTGTAGCCCTGGGGACATGGTGTCAGTGTCAGGTACACAGTGGGGTAGTGTAGCCCTGGGGACATGGTGTCAGTGTCAGGTACACGGTGGGGTAGTGTAGCCCTGGGGGGCACGGTGTCAGTGCCAGGTACTCAGTTGGGTAGTGTAGCCCTGGGGACACGGTGTCAGTGTCAGGTACACAGTGGGGTAGTGTAGCCCTGGGGA